>JZLH01S0596834.1:94626-112204 GCA_001188425.1 Eucidaris tribuloides | reverse complement strand
AACATGCCTTCCTCAGCTACATGTTTACTACAAAATGCAAACAAAATAAATCTGAAGGTTCAAAAATTGTGAAAATTGAAAGTCTTTCAGACACCCTACATGTATATCAGCATCCGCTCAATCCACCATTTCATCACAAAGTGCATATTTTCCCTACCCTGTACCAACAAAACATGCCCTTCCTTCAGAACAGATTACAAGTGTGATTTATTCACAAATTGATATCAGAAATATACCTTTACCACTTTTTTTCGGGGGGGGGGGAGGCGGGAGAAGTATTTACAAACTGCTTGTTTACATTTATAATATACATGTATAACCTTTGTAATCAGTTAATAAGTGCCCACGATTCACTAGATAAACATATCTAACCGAATATTTGTATTTTTACCCTGCACTAGTTAATTTGCTGCAGGAAAACAGTTTTTAGACCTTACCCTTGTGACCCCCCCCCCAAAAAAAAAGAAAAAGATTGGTTACTTTGGACATAATGTGTAAAATCAAAGCATAAAGTAAAATCCTGTCTTAACCTGATGACATTTTAGTTCAAGGGCTATTGGTGAGATTGATTCTAATACTTGCGGTAAATGATACTATTTACAACTAGTCTAGACGAAAACCCACAATAACACCCCACTGGGTACCCACTGATTAGCTCCCATTTATAGAATCCCATTTGTATGCTAACTACTTCATTTACTGCAACAAGATTCTAGTCCAGTATAATAGCACGATGTTTGTGGCCATGTTGCGAAACAGACAAATAAAGCGAGGAAGACTTGTTGACACCGAACACAGATTTCTGACTCACACAACAACAAAATCTGACCTCACAAGATGTCGATCAGATGTCATAATTGACTCGGATCCTACAGAATTACGTTCTGGGTTAGATTGGTAGAAAATTGGCTATGATTGGGACGAAATACAAAAACACTCTTTTTTTTTAACATTTGCAGCTGAGCAAAGAATGTCATCGCAATTTAAACTGACACAGGTATGTGGCTGGAATACAAATTACCCAATTTAGCCTAAAAACACATTAAATCTGTGCCCTTTACCTCGTACTTTCACACATCATCTCAATGGTGATGTTATCGGATTATGTTCGCAGATGCCTTGAAACATTGTCTGATTCTAAGGACAAGGATACAGTTGAATTGCAATAAAGGTGTTTTCTTTTTTCAACATGCTGTTAGATCACGCTCATAGTAATCATGTTAGTAGAATGAATTTAGAGCAAATATTTACCCAATGGAAGGGAGAATTAAAACGATGCAAAATATTTTCAGGGCCGACAAGAAGTAGCCATTCTTAGCTCCTCTTTTACACCCGCCCCCCCCCCCCCCCAATCATGCAGGTGCAATTTATTTAGTGAAAATGACCTTTGTATGCATTCTTGTAGTATAGCAGCCAGATTTTATTCTGTTCAAACTTCAGAATTCAGGTGCAAAAGATAGACCTACTGTTCCTACATAAAAATAAAGTTGTCATTTGCAACAGTATAGTGAATGTGGAAACCATTTTTTTTTTTGGGGGGGGGGGGTTGGGGGGGTATCTATGATTAAACCTTTTTTCTTTTTTTACTACAAGGTTTTGTCTGTCTAGCAAGGACACAATCTTATTTATCTCAAAAAAATGGCGGAAAACCCATGCAACATCTCAGATGTGTTTTTCCCCCCACAATAATCATACCAGAATAATAAATTCAAAATATTTATCCTTGGACAAAAAGGGCAAACCTATTCAATTATTTCACATGCCAAATACGTCTTTATTTCATTTTACAACAATCATACCAGAACAATAAAATTGAAAAAATATTTATCCGCAGAAGAAAGGGTGAAACCAGGCAAAACATGAAAGGCACATGTAGTAGACCGGTCGTCAATCCCCCAATCTCTTATATTCCCCCTTACTCCCTTCAGCAGTCACAAAAGATTCTAATCCTGTGTACCGTTAACTTCAAAAAAGGTGAATTCATTTCACCGGCTGCTTTTGTTACAATACAACAATAGAGATTACATGGTGCTGATTTGATTGTTTGATATAACTGGTATTGTAGACAGAGTTGGTGACTTTAATTCTATTAAAGGTTGACTTGCAATTGGAAAGCTACATGTACTTAGTTCCTGAAAAAAGTCTAATATTAACCAATATTATACACATCAGTTATCACATAACATCTAACCCGTCGCCATGCAAGCCATATAAAGTCACAAAATCTAACAAAATACAAAAGATAAGTGATGAAATTTTGAGATTTGATCTCACATAGGGATAGTTTCCATGTCTGATATCTCAACTATTAGATGGCAATTTTGCCCCCTAGATGTTCAATTTCATTGGTTGAACTTGTCCAACTTTTTTGCAGTTTGTACTTTGTAACTTTATATGGGCTTTGTTGTGATGGGTCATATTTAATGTGTGTGTAGGCTATGTAACTCTTTGTAAATGTCGCTGAACGGGAACGTAAGTATGATACTCCACATTCAGACTGGGGACCAACCCGAAAACAGGGGTGTTCCATGTTTCTGGAAGTAATGCAAACGATTACAAATTTGAAAAGCAATCGTATGAGCGCACCATTTCCTTTTTTTAATGTGCACAAAAATTGTCCCCAATTGTAGGTTAAAAATCACACACAAAAGTTTATATGCATGGGCGTCCCCAGTTGGCGGTAGAATATCACCCATAAACATCCTCATTTGCATAGTCTGTAATCAATTAAAAGTAACGTCCCCGATCAACGGTGAAAGCATGCAAGTGTGTGTGTGTGTGTGTGTGAGTTTTTAATCGCCTCCAACCGTGGATGTTTTGGATTAATTTTACTGTACAACCGCGGATGTACCTTCCACTGGGGACAGTTCACGTTTTTAGATCTTGTTGTATTTGAGGTGCTTATGCAGCATTACAACCAGTAAGCAAGGTCTGGGGGTATATAGAGAACGTCCGCATTTGGAGGTTGTGTACTGTAATGTATATGTCCGCAGTTGTCAGAAGTTTCGTCCTCATTTGATAGGTAAAAATTGCCGTGTGTGTCCTCTTTATTACCGTTACAAACACACACTCACATTAAAAATTGTACGTCCTCAGTTGAAGGTGATTACACGTATGTGTGTGTGTGTGTGTGTGTGTGCATTTATGTGTGAATGAATCCACAATTGCATATGAAAATCCATTCCCACTGAAAACAAAACACTGAACAATGATTATCTCATAAAATAAATACATCAATTACCATTCACACCCCCTTTACATAAACATGACCTGTATTATTGCTTGGTTTAGGTTTGCTATTGCTTAGATAATATTTTTGCTGATCTATATTATGATAACCCACGGTACTTTATAACTGCAATATCAGCAATAATTGTGATATGATGCGATAACAGTCTAGAATGGATGACGAATACCAGGAATGAAAGAAATCCTGAATTTGGAATAAAACTACTCTGGAATCAAGCACACTGTTCAAGGCTGCACTGTTTAAATTTTCATGTTCAATGTTTATAATTTTTAAACAATGTCGTGTAGCTTTGTATTGGATTAATTTTTATCAGGGCCAGAGATAAATTTGATACAGGTAAATTAATGCTTGTTTCCTCAAGTAAACAAAATCTAAGACAAATCCTTCTGGCCCGTGTATACACCCTAGCCAGTGCATATATTTGTATATGTTTCAACTTACTAGTTACTAGTATTTGGTTTGGGTGCATTTTTAACTTCTCCTTTTCATGTCACAGCCCTTTAATATCAAACAATTAAAGCCTAGAGTTTTTGGTCCTTGAATATTTTCAGTTACTTTCTCAGTATAGGACACAGATACATTGAGGTCATCTTCTGCTACCAAAGCGGCATCTTTCTTAGATCTGAGACAAGGATAAAATTTCTTTTACCAAGATTCTCCATGGACCATCATGGCTACATAAACTGTCTTTATTTTCTTAAATCCACAAGAAATGCTTTCTCCTAAATGCATTTTCTCTATTTTCATTTGAAATCTGAATCCTTTATCAAAAAAGAAACAACTGTTCAATTATCAGAGAAATCGCACATTGCTATCCACAACCTTCCAACAGTTTTCAGTCTTTGCAAGATCTCCTTGGTGAATTGTAAGAAATGTGAATATCTTGAGGATTTTTCTGATTTTAATTGTATTCTCCAAAGTAAAATTCTGCTACAATTATATTGCATTGTGATAACATCATAACAATCATTTTTCAATAACTAAAAAAAAAATGTATTATTTTTTTATATATCAATTTAAAAATGTATCTATTAGTTTATTTATTTACTTGTTTCTTTCTCTTTTTTAAAATTTCATTTGTCTTATTAATTATTCACTCATTCACTGTTGCAAGAAATTATCAACCCCAAAGACAATCAGATCATTAATCATTTAACCTGGTAGAGATGATTTAATATCAACACAACATGCATTTCCATAGATTCCAGCTGAAGATATCTCGTTGTTTGTCTCTTAAACAGGTTAACCAGGGAGTGTGTGTTTTCTTTTATAGAATACACAACAGGCAACAGATCATGTAATCTTTTGTTCAGCGACATAGTGAATACAATGGAGAAGGCTACATCTTTAATGGTAGCATGTTTTAACTTTGTAGCTAGCTCTTGTTTTTCTATTTCTATACATGTACAGCAATTTTTAGTTAGCATACATTTGGAACTTGGGACCATTAAGTCTGACAAACAATTTATGCTGGCAAGACTTTTGCCTTTAAAGAGAAGCACAATAATTCAGGTTCTAGACTACTTCTAGTGTCATTACAGAAAAGTATTTTTCATCATGGTAGATTGAGTCTTGTCTGTCATTCAATACATATTTCCCATTTCTTCAAAATACTTGTCAGAATAAAATAATCTTGACACAGGTTGAAGAGGCTTGACCTACATGTTCTCCTACATTAACATGGAGGATCAATTCTGGGGATTTCACCTGTTACAGTATGTATCGTCATGGTTACCGCATCATCAGATGGTTTAGAGATGCTACATACATGTAGTTGATCTTAATGTTGTTCAATTGGTTTCCCAGCACATTTGGATATGTATGCACTACCTTTGTAACATGAACTCTGTCCTGCAAGCAAATGTTTATCACACTAGTTGACTAGACAGATGTCTCTGGGAGGAATTTCTGTTCTTTCTCAACAACAGAAAGCTTTGATCAGATTTTTTTTCCAGAACAAGGATGAGTGTTGTGGCAAATGTGGACTACTCCCATTGGATAAAAAAAGGGAAAATTCCTGAGAAACTATCAGAATTGCTGAAGTTGTTTATCAATGCTGGGAGAACTGTACATTTTGCACTATTTGCACCCTTCTTGCGGTTGAAAGCACATTAGATTTGCAAACTTGTGTACATACATCCAACACTCTTATTCTTATTTCCCACAGAATGCTTAGATACTAAATCTCATGAGTCATGACTCATGAGAAGGGTGTGAAACTAGTGGCTACATTACTTTGCTTTCTATTGCTGACATAAAAATAAATGTTCCCATGGAAGATTCGGGGGGGGGGAGGGGGAGGGGGAGGGGGGAGAGAAAACCCATGTTATTTATTACATCATTTTACTTGGGCTAGATATAAACTTCAAAACTCTAACCATTCTCCAATGCAATGATCACAAACATCAACATATTTGTTGTAGCACCTGATGTTGCCTGGTAATTCTTGATGGCTTTAACAGAGAAAACTGAAATTCACAACATTACCCAAATGTTGTAAATATAAATATACTACTGATATCCACTGAATGGATCTCAGTAGGTTTCAGGTTCAAGTCCTATTGGGTCAAGTAAGTCATTAAAAAAAGATCAAGCATTTGATCTTATTTATCATTAATTTGACAACACAGAGATGAACAGCAAAACTTGCTCAACATGTTTAATTTTCTCTGCAAACCTTTTATTCATTGCCTGTAATGTTGCGTATGATGCTCCCCTGGAGAGCTACAAATGGCTTAAAAACTTCCTTCAAACGAAGAAAAACTAGAAAAGTTTCGACTGCGTGCAGTCGATGGGTATGCCTCCGCCCAGTGCGCCCACTATGTAGGAGCTAACAACCTAATTATATCAACAGTTATCACTCCTAACTGAAGTTATAGGTTTGGCACAAAGTTCATTGACCTTTGACCCTTGACCCTGACCGTTGACTCCTGTGACTCTACTTAAATATTTGTCTTTTGGTTTTGAACCTAACCGCCAAATAACGTCAACAGTGAGCACTCTTTACTGAAATTATAGGCAGAAAAATAGCATTTTGGGACAAAGGTCATTGACCTTTGACACTTGACTTTGACCTTTGACCCATGTGACTCTACAAAAATATTTGTCTTTTGTTTTTTAACCTAACCACCAAATTATATCATGACAGTAAGAACTCCTAACTGGAGTTATAGGCAGAAAATGGCATTTTAGGACAAAGTTCATTGACCTTTGACCTTTGACCCTTGACGGATTTGTCCCAAAATCTAATCAATTCATCCTTGCCTAGTGGTCTACCCTTGGTCCAAGTATCATTAGAATCCCTCCAGCGGTACTTCCGTAATCTTGTTCACAAGAAAGTATGGACGCACGGACGCACGGACGTACGGACGTACGGACGGACAACCCGAAAACATAATGCCTCCGGCTCCCTTACGGGGCGGAGGCATAAAAAAACAATCATATGATATATAAATTATCCTAACTGGCCATATGAAATTGACAACATTCAGAGTGTCTGTACATACTCATGTGACCATGAACCTTGCTCAATATCACACCTTCTAGCATCTTTTGTCAGGTGACCATCAGGTGACAGTCAGGTGATACATCATACATGCACACCCACACTGTGTCAATGTTACAGGGCTTACTCATGTTCTTTCAAAACGTGGCCTTGTAAACTGTAAAACATTATCCACACATAATCTTGTAAATCTGGACGGCAAACAAGTATATAAAGATTTGTCACCTCCAGCCTTTCATTAAATAATGTCATACCTCATCACAAATGCTCGTATTATGTTAAGTTGGTTTTTCTCTCATGCTATGCAGTACGTGGTGATATTAAAGGGGACATTCCAAACTGGATGTGGACCAAAATGATTTTGGAACACCACAAAGTTGAAACATTTACAGGGACTGAAATGTACATCCAGATTTGAAAGAATCTGGAGTTTGGTTACTGTGTACTTGTTTCCTGAGAAGACAATCATTATCTTGACTACAAAAACTTTTTCTTGAAATGAAGAAACGTTGAATCATCTAAATGTATGAAAAATATTGTGTCAACCACCGTACATTTGAATTTGTAATACAATTTGTTCATACATTTAAAGAGGGTTATGCATGCAACAACAAAATAACCCAATATCTGGCTAACACTTGTGAATTTTAGCATGGTAACACTGTGAAAACGTTATTTATTTATTTTTTTGAGTCAAACTTTGGTATCTGATTCTGATCTATGTACATGAAGTGTTTGAAGGGACAAATAAACACCCCAAAACCAAAACTTAAGACATTTATACTACACTAGCAAAACTTTGTGATCGTTTTGAACTGCAATGTTTTCAGAGCTTCAGACAATAGTAGCATGGAGGATCATGTATCTCAGATGTTTAAAACCAGAAACATTGTCTTCACACATACAAAGTAAAACCATTCTAGAATTGGAGTGTCCTATAGTAACCTATAGGCCTACACCAAACCTGTCAGACAGTCAGACACAGGAATTTCTGATAATACTTGCCTAACCATGGAAGAAATAATTGACAGTCTTTATTTTCACTGAAGAAATGTTGGAACAATACACTTGATTCAACAATCACTGCATTTCCCTCTGAGATCCCCTCTTGATTGTGCATTTTACTTTTACTACTTTAACTATTTGATATGAATCACTGGTGTAGAAAGGAATCAAAGGTGTAAAAGAAGAAGGTATGTAGGAATAGAAAGAGGTCCTAAGGAAGGGTGGGAGTTGATCACTTATTTGATGATGAAATAAACCCATTTGTGCTGTACGATAAAATGTGACCTGTCACCACAAAACGCACCATAAGTCGGAAAATTGTGGTTTTCATACAGTCTTAATGTAGAGACTCTAAGCTTTAAAATGATGTATAATTATTCTAGGATGGATGAAGTAATCCCATTTAAAACCCTGCTCCCAAATTTCACCTATCACCTCAGCCATTATAAGAAAAGCAGAGAAAAACAACTGCAAAGATAGCGCTCATTTATGCGAAACACGAGGCCTTTGACAATGATTCCATAGAAAGCTCAGTAAAACTAGTCACTTTTCAAATGAGAACTATGGATTGGACAATCATTTTTGGCTCCTACAGTCACCATCAATGAATAGGCAATAAAAGTAGCTTTCTGGTGTTACCAAAATTATTACAGGGAGACTTGAAGATGCTGGATAACAAGCAATTATAGTTAGGGTTACATTATGGTTGATCTCACAATGTGAAGATCAAATTCTGCCAATATTTTGAAGCTCCCACAAAAACATGGTTTAGTTCAATTCAAGAAAAATCAAACTTCTGAATCACTTTTGGCCCTCAAATTTGGACAGATGAAAGATGAATGTATGCACTTTTAGGAAATATCAAAATCCTAGAATCAACTTTTGCAACCCAACTTGACTATTTACTGCATTAACACAAACACTTCCTTTGCGACTTATTGATCGATTTGTGGTGACAGGTCACAAATGAGAATTATTCTAAATTATACAGTGAACATACCTGTTATATGAATGACTGTTACTTCTGACCTCATTAGACGGAACAAATTACCCATGTTTCTCGTAAAGGCTAGATATATTTCATTCCATGTTTGTGCCACATGTTAAAGCTCCTACAGGTGTATGTAATGTATCCCTAAAACTCCCTGTTGTTGGTCTAATAATAGTAACATGCACATGTACCGCAGTATTTGGGGAGGGGAGTGGAGGACAGGGAGAAAATAATTAAATCCACAACAAAAATTGGCAAAACATTTTTAACAGATGTGTTACTTGTATGTCATTGTGACTTATTTGTATGTTAAGGGCTAATTTTTTTCCATCTCTCTCTCTCCATTTTTATCTCTGTATTTACATGGAGGTAGAAGAGCCTCCATGGTATTTATTATGAGAACGTGTGCTACATGTCTGAGTAGAAACATGTAGATCATACATGTATATGAAATTACTGTTCTGTGTCCAATAATATTTTATCATTGACCTATTGAGACTAAGTACAAGATATCTCGGGTTGGGGTTTAAAGTGATAGGCTAACATTGTGGAGCTTCAAATTAAAAAATTGTCAAACTTTGTTATCTGAGCTACATAGTAGTGTTTGAATGGACAAGTAAACACTCTAGAATACAAAAGTTTGGAAATTTATGCTGCTACTGCTGGCAAGATATGAATGAATAAACAATTTGTACTCGGGGCGAGTAAAAAGTAGTATAAATCCACACACAGTAGGCCTATGGGAGGAAATGGGCAGGTGAATCCGGTCAACTTACGATTTTCTCTCTTTTAAAGCACTAAACAATCATTTTGAAATGCAATTTTTTTCAGGGCTTTATTTTTAGACCTTATCAAAGACACTTGGAACATGGAGGATTATGTAGCTCAGATTTTTTTAACTGTGGATGTTAGCCAATGGCTTTTAGGAGAATGCGCAATATATCAAAATTAAATCGTCTCCAGTGGGTTAATGTAAAGGTTAATGTTAAAGTTACATCTGTCCCCACTCCAATAGTTGAGCATCCGGCAGTACCTATTTCCATAATGTAAAGTACCCCTCGAAAAATCTTTGATATCACTGAATTGTTTTTACGAAGGGAAGATGCAAAAAACAAATACACTGAACATATTCAAAGATCGATTACAGACGGATTCATTTCCTCGCATGGGTTTTCACTGAAAATGCACTTTTTTGAACAGACACACCTTTCAGTATCATTGTCAAACTGTAGCGTATGACAAATTCGAATAAAATACTCCCCATCCCGATCATCAATCAACCAAAATATTCTGTGGGTGGGATACACACCAAGACAGAAACTGACCTAGTTATTAAATTCCACAGATTATTATTATTTTGTTCAAACACAGTCAGTCCACACATTCTTTTATCCCAATGTTTTATTTCAACCCAGGGCTTACAGACTGTGCTAGTCTGCAAACTGGGCATTCATTTTTTGTGTCTAATCCTCAGTGTTTTCTCCCAGGTCAGCTTTCACAGACAGCAAACACACAAGACCTTTGTGAAGACATAATGTCCCAGGCCTAGATACCAATTTTTTTTCCTCCACATCTGAGACTATGTTGTCAATCTTTACCTAGTCTGGTTGGCTACAATTTTGACAGAAAATGCATTGCTTTATAAACAGACGGGGAAAAAAATTGCACATCTGACACTGTTCCTTTGTACTTTGTGTTTATCAGGTTAAGTAACATGTGTGTTATTACCTTTAAAGTTATAGGCTGACATTGTGGAGCTTCAATTTAAAAAATTGTCAAACTTTTGATATCTGAGCTACAGAGTGGTGTTCAAATGGACAAGTAAACACCCTAGAATACAAAAGTTCGGAAAGTTATACTGCCAATTGCAAGTTATGCATGAATAAACAATTAAAACACGGGGCGAGTTTTAATAGCCTAGGTGTACACACAGTAAGTCTATGGGAGGAAATGGGCAAGTGAATCTGGTCAACTTACGATTTTCACTTTTTTAAAGCACTAAATAATCATTTTGAAATACAATTTTTTCAGGGCTTCATTTTTAGAGCTCATCAAAGACACTGGTAGCATGGGGAATCATGTGGCTCAGATTTTTTTAACTGTGGTAAATGTTAGCCAATACCTTTAAAGTTTATTTAGTTTGGTTTTTCAGCTATGTAGGCCTTATCTTCTAAAATTTTCTGAACAATCAATCAAAGGTTTGCACTAGCTGTAAATTTGTTAGAATACAATAGGCCTATAAATGTTCATTATTGTAGATGATTTACATCAAAGTTGAAATACATACACTTGGGGAGGTGATGTACAAGTCAAAGAATATGATTTGTAATAGAAGCACTTCATATTCATTTAGGGTAGTCATACAAATTACTTTGTCTAATAAAACAACTTTAACAATATTAGTCAAAGAAGTTTTTCATTCTTGGGTTTTTGTAATATCAATACTTTATTCATATGTACCAAAATGTCAAAGAAGTTCAAGCAGAGATATTTGGCTATGTGATTCAAGAACCACAACTACATGTAAGCCAGATAAGATTGTTTTGCAAAGTGCTTTGTTTACAGATTTTTATTTTATTTTTATTTTTTAGCTTCTTGTGATTTTACTTCACAATAGCCCCCAACCCTTACTTCTGCCAGGTGGGCCTATACAGTCTTTCCAATTAACACATCAATTCCAACTTAAAGGCCTAATGGGTGTGTGCTCTCCACTCTTGATAAATTGCATCTCCCTTCTAACATAGTTTAAAGATTGGGTAGGATTTTGCAAGTCCATTATTTCCCTTCATTATCAATTGACCAAACGTAGTTTAGTACCTTACAAATGTTGTGTTGAAAATCTGAGATCCATAACGTCATGAATTTGTTGTTTTATGAGAAAAACTAATAACGACATGTTACCAGATATGTTGTTCTTTCTGTGAGTTTCAATTTTGAAACAATAGCGAAATCGCGTACTGTGCACCGCGTAGCAAGACGAGCGCAGCCCTCTGATTGGTTAACGGCTATCCCCTGCCGCGACCTTTGGCTAACGGCTGATCGGACCATTTGGAACGGCACGTGCACGTTTAGTCGCGGATTTTTTAAAATTTGCTCTTGAGGCAATAGGAAAAAGATGAGGTTAAGGGACCGTCCAGATTTTACGCAAAATTAAATTTTTTACACCCAAGTCTCTATGAGAGTAGTTTATTTATATTAATCTTCACATTGGATATGACTTCAGCTGATTGATTCATATAGATTTTTTTGACTGCAAAAAGAATAACCCTATCTTTAAAGCATGCATATATTATATTTTTTAATATTTTTGTGACAGTTCAGGTGCATGTACTTGCCCCCACAGGGGCAGACACACATAAGAATGAGTCAAAACTACCATTTTATTCAACCATACAGACAACTATAGCTCTCCTAACAAACAAAATTTGTCACAAATATCGTACCGTGTATTTGCAGATTTCGCTTTAAAAAAACTGAATGCAGAATGGAATAATAAAGAGTATTCATAGCATAGATGAGTGAATAGACTTCGGGATTATCTAAAAGGGCTAGAATATGCTTCTGACGGCATTGACATATTTCATTTGTGGGGTAATGGGTCATAAGGAGCGCAAGTATCTAACGAAGGGAAAAAAGCCATTTATCTCCTCGACACACAAGATTCATAAGCTCGTGAATACTTGGCAAATAACTCATGCCTCGAGCAATCTCGTTTGACAAGGATCATAAAAAGAAGAATTTTGGTCATTGCACAAAAGTACCTTACCCACCCAAACAAAACTGTGTCGGATTCGGCGAGGTTACAGTGCAGAATAAATACCCGAGCACTGAACTACGAAGAATTCAGACTGAATTTTATTGGATTGTGTATTTATCAAATATCAAAGTTTAATCATCTTTGCTGTATCATAAAATTATGGCTTCAGTATTTATACTAAAAACAAGGTACCTAGAACACAAACCTCTATGGGGAAATCTAAACTAAATAGATCACAGATCTGATTGCGGCAAGGCTATATTAACCACACAAACAGACATTAAAAAAAAAAATGACTACTTTGACCCTTATTTCTATTCAGAAACCAGAATGGGAACATGACAAAAGTCCAATAGTTGAGTTTTGATAACCTTTCTGCTGTACTATACAGCGTACAATAGTGGGGTTACGGCCGATGCCATTTATCATTGTAAAATGTGTCTGTGCCAACAATAAAAGCTGGAATTGTGGAAACTTCCAGGGTCATCGGGGAATAAATCCAAGGTTTTTACAACAAATGCAGCCTAATGTCTCTAATCAAGCCAATTGATCAATTATACTGATTTCCTTGATAGTTGTAATCTAATTTGAATGATGTGCATTTTTTTTTGTTCATAAGAAGTCCAGTAGGCTACCTCAGTCCCAATAGTCTACTGTACAAGGGTGATATACAGCTAATACAATTATCAAAGCCAGGCTTTTAAAGGTATTGGCGAACATTTACCACAGTTAAAAAAAATCTGAGCCACATGATACCCCATGCTACTAGTGTCTTTGATGAGGTCTAAAAATGAAGCCCTGAAAAAATTGAATTTCAAAATGATTATTTAGTGCTTTAAAAAAGTGAAAATCGTAAGTTGACCAGATTCACTTGCACATTTCCTCTCATAGACTTACTGTGTGTACACCTAGGCTATTAAAACTCGCCCAGAGTTTTGTTTATTCATGCATAACTTGCCATTGGCAGTGTAACTTTCTAAACTTTTGTATTCTAGGGTGTTTATTTGTCTATTTGAACACTACTATGTAGCTCAGATATCAAAATTTGACAATTTTTTAAATTGAAGCTCCACAATGTTAGCCTATCACTTTAAAGTTTGGTCAATCTGACTAAATTTGAATAAATCTTTCAAAAAGTATTGTATTACATTATCATGCCATACAAAACATCTCAGAACAACATTAAACCTACTGAAAATTGCTTAGATTGAGATACTGTGATTTTGAATCCATTGTAGACAATTTGATTCTCCACAAACCCAGCCCAAGATTTTCAGAGCATACCACTTTTGTGGCATCACTGCATCATATACACCAGGTCTAATTACAAAAAAAGAATAGCACAAACACACACAACAGGCAATTCATTTTACCATAACCTTATGCTACTCCCTGTTCGTAAACTTTTTGTGAAATATAGGCCTACAGAACTATTTGGATTTGTATGTTACTAGATAAATGTAGACTACACTAAAAGACATAATTTGGTAGTATCTCCTCAATATCAGGTCACTGACAACAGACCAATATTGCAACCTTTATTAAAAACCGTGACCAAACATTTCACTTTAATATGGGCTTGTCAACTACAAGTTTATAACTAGCTAGGCTATGTATTTTTAAGTTAGCAGCTAAGTTGAGCTAACCAGGTTATAGTAGTTGATTAGTATCTTCATTAACTAACATCGACTACAGTACATGTAAATCATATCTTTGTGTACCTACTACCTATGGTGTGAATTTTTGACCCCTGTAGACAAAATCTACAAAATGTTAAAGGGAGAAGGCACCAGCAACTAACAGGCATAAGTTAAGAATAAAAATGACATTGTGAGTATTGTGAGAATTATCGTACATGGTGACAAAAACAGCCTAAATGAGGGGTGCTGTGTGATACTCACCCCCATCAAGGCCCTATAAAATTAGTTAATTTGGTTTATTTTCACGTCTTTGTATATATCTCTGCTAAGACAAAAACTTGCAGAAACAGCTAATAAGGGGGAAGAGCTTATCAATTCAAACAGTGCATACAAATTTACCACGGTGCGGCTAACCACACAGTCACAGTGGCATGCATTGGGTAACAGCATAAGGTCAGCTCCCTGCAAGTGCACAGTGCAATCTGATTGGTTGGCAAGAACTCAAATATTTTCTTTAACTTATGTCTGTTAGTTGCTGGTGCCTTCTCCCCTTTCAATATCCCACACCAGTTCCCAAGCAGACAACCAATTCACTTTACCTTAAGTCCTCCTCTTTTGCACACAATTGGGACATACTTATCAACATACAATAGCTGTATCTACAGGAACATCAATGCATTCATTGTGTGTAATATTTCACCAAAGCAAGATATACATTTACCAAAGAAAAAAATACACTGAAATGTACTTTAATCTTTTGGGGGGCAATAGACATAGTTTAGATATAATATTAGCCAAAGAATAAATACATTTGAATGTACCTTGTAATCCTTTTGGAAACACTAATTATAGTCATATTTTCAAAGGAATCTAAATTGCTTCATTTTTGATCAAAGGCAGAACATTCCCCTCTGGCAAAATATTCATGATAGTCAATCATTCCAAAAGACTGGTAAGAAATATGACCCCTATTTTTTCACCTTTCCCAGGACCTACAAAAATCTTATTCCCACCTCAGTTTTTCATACTACAGTTCATATAGAGCATAACATCACAACTCTTTTTGAGTATTGCTAGTGATTCTGTCATGTGTAGTATACTATCTAATATCATTTGATATCTAAAAGTTTTAATAATGGTATTGGTAAAATCATTGTTCTGTCCAAATGTAACATATTTTTTAAGATGATTTATATTTTGAAAAATGAGTTATGAGCAAATCCTATCTTATACTACTACGTGTTACTACTACTAATATTTAATAATAATATTAGTATCATTACTATCATTAAAATTATAATGATGATGATGATGAATGATGAATTAATGATGTAACATGTATATTTCAAGAATCATCTGTAGCTTCCAACCTATTGTAAAACGCCTTATTTTGATAAGTGATAAATTGGTAAAAATTAATCTTTTCCCAAACAAATTTTCTTTATTGGATCAAAGAATAGATACATGTAATGCAACACAATAATGCCAAACAATATCAATAAAATTTAAAAAGTACAAGAGGTATCATTTGTTAAGAAACAATGTAAAAGCAAATTAAACATAAGTAATACATACATGTAAGTTAAATAAATTCCATGCATCTTGTTTTGTTAAAAAATGTCCACAGCTTGTGAAGCATATTTTTCAAGCAATTGCAGACCATGAAACATCAGCAGAATATGTAAATTGTGTTTTGCCTTCATGCATGTGTGGAGTAAACAATACAATCAATTGTGCATGCAAATAGTGCGCAAGTCATACATAGAATAGAAATAAAAACTAAGACATACAGTATACATAAGTTTTAAATTTCGTGCAAAGATTTATGTTATAAATTATTGGCCATTTTTTAACATAATAAACAGTAACATTAATATCAATTATTATTAGGTAACAAATAGTATATTGTGCAAATAATTTTACATGGCATTACTTTTCATGTGCTGCAGACCTTTATATACAGAAGAAACAAAAGGTGCCAAACAATTTGCAGAAAATAGCAAAAAAATACAATATGTCATACAAGTAGAAAAGCTGTTTACACCCATTCTTCCCTGCAGAATGAATTCAACCCCCACCCCACGCAAAAGTAAATGAATAAATAAATTAATGTTTGAAACATACATTTTAGAAAATGAATCTACAAATGTACAAGTAAAAGCAAAGTCTCTCATAGAACATTCACATTTTTGATATTATGGCAATGCCTGTGCACTCTTATTATAATCTTTCTTAAGAATGATTGCATTTTTTTCTTATTCTTAACAGGAATGAAAAGGTAGTCTCTGATAAATTTGCACATTCAAAACATTTGTTCTGTCCTTGTCTGATATGAAAACTTTGAACACTTCAAGAATTGCTTGAAATTTAGTCTTGAGTAAAAGCTCATATTACTGTATATTCATCGCATACAATTAACAAAAGTAATATTCCATTCCCCCCCCCCCCACCCCCACCAGTTTTAGAAACAAGATACAAAAGCAAATTTTCCAAAATGTTTTTATATGCATTTAACTTTAGTGTTAAAGTCAGGCACTGCCTTTCAAATTCATGAAACACTTCAAAAAGAGCAATAAATTATATAGTGGTCAATTTGGAACTGCATAAGCAAAAACTTGAAATATCAAAACATTTAAAGACTTGCAAGGGTAAAGTTTTGATAATAAGCCAGTAAGTAATAATTTGTAATTCTAGAAAGATATCTGAATGGGTACTCAGCAACATCCCAGCTCGTCAGCCCCGTCAAATCAGTCATTACGTTCCTCGCACACGTTGCGCATGAGTCGATGCAGCTTCCATCTGAACAGCGTCTGCTGTCAAAAAGCGCAACGGCCGTGCGGCGGCTCAGTCAGGCATCCGTCTCAATCGGTATTATCGGGACAGTTCTGACTCCGTCGCATCTACGCCTGGCTTGAGCGGGAGGGCAGGTCCTGTAATACGGGAAGGCGATCTCGCGGGACGGGTCCAATGACAGATGTCACGGTTTAGAGTTTGTGCCCTCCTCTGTCCGTCGGTAGTGGCCGAAGACAGCTGCGTAGAAAATGATACACATGCAACGATTTTAATGCGGAACCTACATCCGATGCCGATGCCAGTGACGATAAAAATGCACGGATGCGTTTGTCCAACACATCGTCGACGACTGATGTTAAACTAAAACTGCAAGAGAACGTAGATAATATATCCTGGACTCCCCGCTTCCCTGTTTTGTAAGCAGTATACCACGACAAATATATTCAGTATATACTTATAATATCTCCAAATCTTAGATCGCTCTGAAAGCGTGCGACATGTCCTCAAAACCGAGCAAAGACGGCCGACAGAGACGATAAAGGCCCCGCTACCTTCATGATGAGACGCAGCACCGACGAGCCAGAGTGATGTCGAAGTCAGAACTAAGACGTAGGGCTGTGTCCTCTCTGTCTCCTCC
>JZLH01S0596834.1:81115-94601 GCA_001188425.1 Eucidaris tribuloides | reverse complement strand
TTTCATTTTCACTGCTCTTGTACAAACACAATAGAATTACACTGTCGATTGGGATGTTGATAAACGGATGGAGACGAGTTGTGACTTTAATTCTATTTAACTGTGAACTTCAAATTGACAGTATATGTAGCCCACTTAGTACCTGAAAAAGTCTACATACAAATATCACACATCAGTATCACATAACAACACCATAACCGCGCCATCAACCATATAAAGCACAAAATCTAACAAATGCAAAAATAAGCGCATGAAATACTTGAGATTTGATCTCACATACCAGAAGGATGCTCCATGTCTATACTCACCTACAGTATAAATGGGCAGTTTCCCCAAATTACGTTTTTGAACTTTCTAACTTTTGCATTTACTTGGGTAACTCAATTGGCTCGTCGTAATGGTCATATTAATTTTGTGTAGCAATAATTTGCGACTAGTCTGTTTATAATTCGCAGAGGGACCGAATATACACCACGATTCAGACCGGATCATCCCGAAAAGGGATACGGCCCATCTAAGATCTACATTCAAACATACAAATAAAATCAACTATGAGGACAACCTTTCCTTAATGAACAAAAGATGTCCGATAGCAGGTTAAAAATCACAACACAGCAATTTATATACTATAGGTTCCCTTTATAACAGATCAAGTTCGTAGAATATTCCCAATAAACATCCTCATTTCATACGTAATCAATAAAAGTTACGTCCAATCGGACGTGAAAACAATGCATCACGCATTAGCTAGCGGGGGCTACAGGGGGGGGGCACTCCCCGCGCACACTTTTCAGGCGCAACAAAAGGCAAAGTAGAAAAAGACAAGGAAAATAAAGAAAACAAAAACCGGAGAAAATGGACAAAAAGTTAAATATACATTCAACAAACCTCCTTAGAAGCTAAAAAAAAATTGACATAGGGTCGATCTTGACACTTACGACAATAGACACTGCTAGAGCCATTCAGTGCTTGCCCTTGTTTAACTGGAATGGGTCAATTGCATTTGGGCCCCGCCTATTACCAGATATACCCACCTGCATCATGTTGTGTGTGGTGTTGTGTGTTTGTGTGGGGTTGTTTGGTCGTGGTTGTGTTGTGTGTTGTTGGTGTGTGTCATTGTATCGAAGCTACGATGCTACTAAACCTTCCACCACTAAACAAAACACGGAACAAATACTTATTAAAATAAATACATCAACTTACATTCACACCTTCATCATAAACAATGACCTGTATATGCTTGGTTTAGTTCCTTTGCTAGATATATTGCCAATCTATATTATGATAACCCACAGGGTTCAACTTATATCAACCTACAGCAATAACTGTATATATGATAAATCTAGAATGATAACAAATATTACCGTCTTGTGCCGACCCGAATCCCTGCGCGGAGTTTATTTCAAGAGCCGCTCATATGCAAGGCGGAAAAACTAACGACTCAACAGCAATAACTTTCACAACAACGTTTCATGTAAAATTAAGCTGGCAAAGTTAATACATATTACCAGACCTCTCTAAATGCATATAGTTTTGGAAACATACATCTAATTGATGAAAGTAATGCTATTGTAACCAACATACAATAGTTCTAAGTTTCCTGCTTGGAAAATATTATCCCTTCAAATCATACAAGAGGTAAACCACAAGTTATTATCAAAAAAAAAACCTGACCAAAGTTCATAAAAAAGTCACCAAATTAGAAAGTAATAAGAGATTAATCAGTGAATAGGGCCTATAATTGAATGAACTTGAAATATTTGAAAGTAATTGTCTAATCCTTTTCCTATTGTATACCGATGTTTGATTGCATGATTCATTTCTGTTCTAAAATCTAACACTAATACCCGTACTTGAACAATGTAACCAATACATAAGATTACGGGCTATTTGAAAATCAGGAATCGTGTGAGAACAACGTTCTACTTGAGCATGAAATTTCGAATCCCGCACGCTGGGCAGGGATGCATGTCGAATACCGCGTGAAAGAGTTAAGGGAAAATACCGAGAATAAAAAATCCTATTTGGAAATAAAACTAAACTCTGGAATCAAGCATACCGTCAAGGCCTCACTGTTTATTTCATGCAAATGTTTAATCACTTTAAACAATTGTGTAGCTTGTCATTGGATTAATTCTAATCAGGTCCACAGATCCAAGTTTTATACTGGGTAATAATGCTTGTTACTCAATAAACAAAATCTAAGACAAATCCTTCTGGCAAGTATAAACTCTAGCCCAGTGCATATATTGTATAATTATTTCAACTTACTATATAATTTTATGCATTTTGACTTCCTCCCTTCATTCACCAGCCTTTAATACAACAATTAAACCTAAGTTTTTGGGCCTTGATATTTCATAAATTTCTCACCCATAGAATCATTGAGTCAACTTCTGCCTACAAAGCACTTTCATAATCTGAAACAAGGATAAAATTCCTTTAACCAAGATCTCTCCATGACATCATGCTACATAAACTGTCTTATATCTAAACTCACAAAATGCTTTCTCTCCTAAATGCATTTATTCTCCCATTTATTTCATTTGAAGTTAAAAAAAATCTTTATCACAAAACAACATTTCAATTAATCAAGAAATCAACACATTTGTAATTTGCAACCTTCCTGGCAGTTGTGGTCCTGCGGTCGTCTGTCTGTGTAAGCAGGAACCGGTGCGAAAATATCACTCTGACTTTTTTCTGATTTTCAGTTCATCTGCAAAATGTTAATCAAAATTTCAGCTACAATATGTATTCATGGTGATGATAACTATTTTTTGTTATTTAATAGTTTTATAATTAATATTTTATGGTATTATATTTATCATATATCAAATAACTCTATTTTTGAATCGATCTATTCTGTAATTATTTATTTATAATTAGTATTTTATTACTATTCAGTTTTATTCATTACTCTGTTATTTTCTTATCTACATTTATTATTATCTAAATTATCATTCACGTTCATAAAATATCAACACCCAAATCAATCAAAATATCCCTTCAAATTAAAGACACTATATACACTGTGGAAAACAACCTTAAAAAATGTCGAACTTTACTATCGCATATCTTCATGTTGAATGGACAAATAAACACCCGTTACAACACATAAAATGGACAGTTAGCGCCACTATACATAATGTGCAGATACAAATTGCACATAAATTTATATCCGGGGGGGCTGAGAAATTCTGACAACATCAGCATCTATGGAGAAAAGCTGGAATGTTCTCAATGAATTTCATCTTTGAGCACTTAAGATTTACACACAATTTTCAGGTGCTTCCATTTTAGACTTAATCAAAGCACTATTAGCATGGAAACATGTAACTCAATTTTTCTAAACTAAACATTGTTCATCCTTTAAATACAATATGTCCTAGACCAAATAATTAGAGATCATAATGAAAACACCTCGGACCTAATTATCTTAAGGTACATTAACTTCATCTTCTACACTTTTATAATTACAAGGCAATCTTTTTATCTACTTACGCAAAGTTAACAACTTGACCATTATTCTGACAAACAAATTATCGCTGCAACTTTTCATTTAAAACTGTCACCTAACAATAATTTATCATACCACTTCTAATATCATGGACAGAAAAGATTTCACAAATGGACCCTTAAATTGAGATCTTCTGTCATCAATACATATTTCCACATTTCTTCAAAAATACTTGCAAAATAAAATTACTTACAGATTAAGACTTGACTACATTCTCCTACATTAACAGGAGATCATCTCAGGGATTTCACCTGTCAGTATGTATCGTCATAAGTTACTAGCGCATCATCAATTTTAGAGATGCTTCATGTTGACTAATGTTGTTACTTGGTTTCGTCCACCATTTGATATGTTATTCACTACCTTGAAACTAACTCTGTCTCAAGCAAAATGTACAGCACTACGTACTAGACAGATGTCCTGAGAATTTCGTTACTTTCTCACAACCGTCAAAAACTTCTGGATCAGACTTTTTTTCTCAGAACAAGATAGTGTTGTGGAAATGTATACTCTTACAAAAAAAAGGAGGAAAATTCTGAGAAATCTATTCAGAATGCTGAAGTTCTTATCTTGCTGGAAACGTACATTTCGCGCACTATCACTCCTTCTGCGTTAAACACATTATTAAACACATCAATTTGCAAACTTGTACTTACATCCAACACTCTCATTCTTATCCCACAGAAATTTAATTTCCTAAATCTCATGACTTCACTGAGAGGTGGAAACTATGCTACATTACTTTTTTTATGCGACAATAAACTAAATGTCCATGGATGATCGGGGGGGGGGGGGGGGGCGGGGGGGGGGGGGGCAAGTTTTATTATACAATCATTTTAACTGCCTAATATAAACTCTCAAAACTAATAACCATTGTTGTAGCATCTGATTCGCTCTGTATTTTTATGGCTCAATCCCAGGGGGGGGGCAACTAATAATTTGTAAACTATGTCGCGGCTAGAGACCTTTCACCAGAAAATCTCCGGTCCAGAGACTTCAATTTCAAATCACAGAAAAAATTGATTTTCCATTCCAGAGACCCCCAAATTTTGCCCGTTTGCTTCAAGATTTTCGCTTTGCTTTGCGGCGCACCGAACCAAGCATGCCTTTAGCACGGCGCCCAGTATAACTTCCACAGCAGTCCAGTACAATAGCAATTGAGAGTTCGCGAAGCCTTAGTCCAGTCAAACCCCCATTTCGCCAAGCCCGTTCATCAAGAGCCGCCCAATTTATTTCAGTCGGCACAACTTTATACCTTGAATTAAGCCCCCCCCCGCCCTCCTCCCGGGCTTCAACAGAGAAACTTAACTAAATTCACTAACATTGCCCTAATATAGCCACTACTGATATCCACTAAATGATATCATAAGTTTCAGTTCAAGTCCTTTGGGGTCACTCTTTATCGGTCCTACGTCCATTAAAAAAAAAAAGATCAAAGCATCTTGATCTTATTATCATAATTGATAACAAAGAACACAAAAACTCTCGATATGCTAATTCTCTTGCAAACCTTTATTCATGTTCGTAATTTGCGATATGCCCTGAACTCCACATGCTTAAAAACTTTCTCAAAAAAGAAAAAAATCATCATATAAACTACTAACTTGGGCCATATGAAATTACAACCATCAGATTGTCTGTACCATACCATTGACCATACCCTTACCAATATCAGCACCTTCAGCACATTTTCAGATGACGCATCAGGATACATCAGTATACTCACACACACGCACCCACACTGCTGTCAATTGACATGGCTTACACATCCTTCAAAACGTGGCCTTAAACTGTACAACATTATCCGACACATAATCTTGCTAATCTGCCGGCAAACAAGTATAAACAATTTGCACTCATCTCCATTAAATAATGCATACCCACACAAATGCTCGTATTATGTTATTGTAATTGTTTCTCTCTGCTATCAACGTGGTAATATAAATGGAACATCCCAAAGCTGATTGAGCGCAAAATGATTTTGGAACACCACAAAGGAAAAACATTTACAGGACAACTGAAATGTACACTCAATTCTAAAGAATCTGATTTGGTTACGGTATGTCTGCTGGAGAAACAACATATCAGACTCCAAACTTTCTTGAAAAGAAAAATTCAATCATCTTAAATGATGAAAAATAGTGTCAAACTATAATGAATTTTTAATCACAAATTTCACTACATAAAGAGGGGTTATTCATGCACACAACAAAAAAACCAATATCTGGCAACACTTTAATTTTAGCAATGTAAGAACCTATAAACACGGGTAAACATCATTTATATTTATTTTAATTCAAACTTTGGGGGTATCTAATTCCTGACTATTACCTCACTTAATGTTTGAATACAAATAAACACCCCATAAACCACACACTAACCCTTGAACATTTACTTCAACTATAACACGCCATTCGCATAGACTCAAACAATAACTCTACATTAGTCTCCAATGTTAAACATTAACTCACTAAGCAAACTTTGTGATCGGTTTGAACGCAATATTTTCAGACTTCAGACAATATAGCAATGGGAGGACATGATCGCAATTTTAAAACCAGAAACATCGTCTTCACACATCAATGAATAATAAAAGGTATTGCTAAACATACCAAGTAAAAAAAAATCTGAGCTACATGACCCATGCTACATGCTTGATAACTCCTATAAAAATGACAATTTTTAAAATGAAGCTCTCACCAATGTAGCCTATCACTTTAAAGTAAAACCATTTTTTCCCGAATTGAGTGCCGAAGTAACTATAGCCTCCCCAAACCGTCAGACCTGTCATACCAGAATTTCTGATAAACCCTACTAAACCATGGAAAAATAAAGACATCTATTTCACTGAAGAACGTTTGAACAATCCACTGATCTGGCATCACAGTATTTCCCTCTACCATCCCCACTTATTGTGCAATTTTAACTTTATACTACTTTAACTATTTGATATATCACTGACAGTGTAAAATGAACAAATGTCATAAAAGAAAAGTATTGTAGAAAAAGAGCCCTAAAAGCGTGAGTTGACTATTTATCATAAAATATAACTCATGGGTAAGCCTATGGGCCTACACATAAATCGGAATCCTAAATATACAGTAAACATACCTGTATTATCCAATGACTATTGTACACATAAAACTTCTGACGCATTTCTGAAACTCATGGATGGAACAAATGCCCCATTTATTCATAAACTAATATATTCATTCCATTTTGTGCCACATGTTAAGCCTCCTACATACTATAATTATTCCTAAACCCCTGTTTTGCAATAAAGAACCAATCACATTACCGATCCCGAATTTGGACGGGGATTGAGGACAGCGAAAATAAATAATAAATCCACAACAAAAATCAAAACATTTATAACAGATTGACTATAGTCATGTTGACTGTATTTGTATATCAAGGGCAATCCCCCCCCCCTCTCTCATTTTTTTCCCAGGTATTTATCATGAAACTTGTGACTACATTCTTGAAGTAAACATGTAAATCATATATTAGCCCTATAGAAACATGAACTTGTCTGCTGTCCAACAAATTTTCATCATTGACCTATTGAAACCAAATACGAGCATATTCGGTTGGGTTAAAGTGTAGCCACATAGGTGAAGCTCAGAATTAAAAAATTGTCAAAACTTTTTATCTAGCTAACTAGTCATTGTTGAATGGACAAGTAAACACAACTAAATACAAAAGTTGGAAATTTATGCTGCCACTGGGGCAAATATGATAATTAAACTAATCTTGTACTCGGCGCGCAATAAAATAATAGCCCGGATCCAAGCACAGTAATCTAGGAGAAATGGCATGAATCCGGTCCACTTATGATTTTCACTCTTTTAAAGCATAAAATAATCATTTGAAATGCATTTTTTTCAGTGACTTCATTTTCAAACCCTTTATCAAAGACAGATTGAAAATGGAGAGATATTATTCAGATTATTTTTAAACTGTGGTAAACAAATTTGACCAATGCTTTAGGAAATGCGCAATACTATCAAATTAAATCGTCTCAGTGGTTCATGTAAAGTTAAAGTAAAGTTACATACTGTCCCCCACTCCAACAATCTTTAGCATCTGCCAATGCCTAATTTCCATAATGTAAACGAGTACCCTGAATAAATCTTTGATATAACCCATGGACCTACACTGAAATTTTTTAAGAAAAGGAACGATGCAAAAAACAAAAACACTGAAATCCATTCAAAGATCGATTACTAGACGATTCATTTCCATCGCATGGGTTTCCTGAAAATGCACTTGTTGAACAGATCACATTGTCCTTTCAGTAACATTGTCAAAATTAGCGTATGACAAATTCGAATAAAAACTCCCCATACCCGATCATCAAATCAACCAAATATCTGGGTTGGACTACACACACAAGCAGAAACTGACGCCTACTATTAAACCACACAGACTATATTATTTGTTCAAACACAGTCCCAACACATTCTTATCCAATGTTTATTCAACCAGGCTTACATAGACTGCTATCTGCAAACCGCACATTCATTTTTGTATAATCCTCACAATTTCTCCCAGTCAGCTTCACAGACAGCAAACACACAAACCTGTGAAACCCATAATGTACGAGGCCCAATACCAATTTTTTTTTCTCCCCACTGAGACTAGTTGTCAATCTACTCAGTCTGTTGGCTACAATTTGACAGAAAATGCAATTGCTTAATACAAACAGACGGGAAATAAAAATGCACATACTACATGTCCTTTGATTTGTATCAGGTTAAGTACATTGTATACCTTACCTTAAAGTTATTAGGCTAACATTGGTGGAGCTTCATTTAAAAAACTGTCAAACTTTGAATATCTGAGCTCAGAGTGGTGTCAAAATGACAAACACACCATAGAATACAAAAGTCGGGAAATTAACTGCCAATTGCCACTTATCATAATAAACAATTAAAACTCGTGGCAGTTTTAATAGCTAGTTAACACACAGTAACGTCATGGACGAAATGGGCAAGTGAATCTGGCAACCTTGCTATTTTCACTTTTAAAAAGCACTAAATTAATATTTTAAAAATACAATTTTCAGGGCTCATTTTTAGAGCTCATCAAGACACTGACATGGGGAATCACGCTCAATTAACTCGTGTAATGTTAGCCAATCTTTAAATTATTTAGTTTGGTTTTTCTCAGCTACCGTAGCCTTTACTCTAATTTTCATTAGCCACAACCAATCAAAAGTTTGCACTAGCTTTAAATTTGTTAGTATAGCCTAAACACCTAAAATGTCATTATGAATATAACATCAAAGTTGAAAATAACCCACGTCTGAACAGCCAAAGAATATGATTGTATAGAATCCCTCATATCCATTTCAAGTATCATCCAAATTACTTTGCTAAAAACAACTTCACAATATAGTCAACGAAGTTTTTAATTGTTGATTGTAATACTTATCATCTCTACCAAGCGTCAAAGAAATTCAAGCACACATATTTGCCTATGTGATCAAAACACACAACTACATTAACAAAATAAAGTTTTTGCAAAGTGCTTTGTTACAGATTTTTGTCTTTTATTTTATATTTTTAGCTTCTTGTGATTTTTACTCACAATAGCCCGCCAACCCTACTTCTCCAGTTGGGCCTATACAGTCTTCCAATAATCGCATCAATCCAACTTATAGCCTAATGGGATGCTCTCACCTTTATAAATTGCATCTCCACTTCTAAACTGGCATAAGAGGTTAGGTTGCAAGCCATTATTTCCCTTCATTAGCAATACCAACCTAATTATCCTTACAAATTGTATTAAAACAGATCCATACTCATGAATTGTTGTTTATGAAAAAACTAATAACGACATGTTTACATAAATGTTGTTCTTCTGTATCAATTTGCTCAAATGCAATTCGCATTACGTGGCACTGTGTATGTTTTTGTTGGTTTCCGTAGCAAGCGAAGGCAGAGTCTCTAGTCAATCGCATCCCCTGCGCGACCTTTGGTAACGGCTGTTGAGCCAATTTGAACGGCACGTGACACTGACTCGCGGATTTTTAAAATTGCTCTGACAAATGAAAAAGATAATTTAACCCGTCCAGATTTAACCAAGAACCAATATTACCCCAAGTCTCTATGAAGTGTTTATTATATAATCTTCACTTAATGTTCGATGGATAGACTCTCAGCTGAATTTGATTCATAAGATTTTTTGACTTCAAAAGAATAACCCTATCTTTAAAGGCATGCATATATTTCACTAAATTGTAAAAGACCTGTAGAATTTTTTGTGACATCAGGTGCATGTACATGCCCCACAGGGCAAACATGCATAAATGAAAGTCCAAAACTACACCAATTTTTATTCAACATAGCAGACACTATCTCCCCAACGACACCAAAATTTGTCATCACAAATATCGTCCGTGTATTTGCAATTTCCTTCAAAAAAAACTGAATGCAAAGGAATACAAAATATCATAGCATAGACGATTGAATAGACTTCAGATTACTTACAAGGGCTACCATAGTTCCCTGAACATGACATTTTCCATTTGTTGTAATGTCATTGGATCCGCAACGGAAAACAGCCATTATACTCCCTAACACACAATATCCATAACTCGTAATACTGCAAATACTCATCCGGACAATCCCTCGTTTGAACATCGATCATAAAAAGAAGAATTTGGTCATTGCACAAAATACCGTTACCACCCAAACAAAACTGTTTCGGGATCAAGCAGGTTATGTGCAGAGTAAAATACAGAGCACGAACCACAAGAATTCCAGACTAATTCATGTATTTGTAATACAAATAACAAAGTTTAATCATCTTGCTGTATCATAAAAAAAATATGGTTCAGATTATACTAACCAAAGTGTAACTGCATAAACACAAACCTCTATTTGGAAATATAACTAAATAGATCACAGATCCTGATTGCAGGCAAGCTATATAACCACAGCACAAGACATTTTTTAAAAAAATAACTACTTACCCTTTTTTATCAAAACAAGAAAAACATACAAAATCCCAATATTAGTTTGGATACCTTTCTGGCTGTATTCATAATACAAAGAAAAAAGGGGGGGGGGAACGTGGGTTATGGCCGATCATTATCATTGTAAAACTGTGTCTTGCGACAATAAAACTGAATTGTGAAATTCCAGTGTCATCGGGGAATCAACCAAGTTTTCAAACAAATCACTAATTCTCTAATCAACCAAATGACAATATATATATCCCTATAAGTTGTAGATCTAAAGTTAATGTGCATTTTTTTTTTTCATAACAAGTCCAGTAGTCGCTAATTTACTAGTCCCATATCTAACTGTACATTACCTCGTATCGCTAATACAATTATCAAGGCCAGGCTTTTTAAGTTGGTTCAATCTGACTAAATTCTTAATAAATCTTTTCCAAAAAGTATTGTATATCCATTATCATGCCATCAAAACATCTCAAAACTACAATTAAACCTATCGAAAATTGGTTTGATTTAGGATACTGGAATTACTACACTCGGCTAAACTTTGGTTTCCCTTCACAACAGTTTAATTTTTAAAACATCCTTCTTTAAATCGTATTTCACTAATGATTTCTATAAAAGCGTCATTCTATCGACTTTAGGAATCCATATATAGTTGCATATGATTAGTACTGTCAAAAACAAAGTTTTTTTTTATATACAATATAATATGACATACATGGAATATTTTCTTTGTCTTTGAACTCCATGTATAAGATATTTGTAGACTAGTTACGCTTTGAATTTATATTTTAACTTTGTGTTATGTTTAAAAAAAATTAAAATTCCAAAAAAAAAAAATTTTGCAATATCTCCACAAACCCTAGCCCAAGATTTAGAGCATACCACATTCCTTCATACAACAATGAACAAACAGACCAATGTTGCAACCTTATAAAAACGTGACCAACATTTTCGACTTTAAATATGCCTATTAACACAAGTTAATAACTAACCGGCTATTATTTTAAGTAGCAGCTAATGTCTAACCAGGTTATAAGTAGTGTTAGTTATCTTCTAACAAACATCGACTACATACATGTAAACTCATATCTTTGTGTACCTACTACCGTAACGGTGAATTCTTGACGCCCTGTAGACAAAACTACAAAATGTTAAAGGAGAAGCACCACACAAACAGGCATAATTAAAATAAAAATTACATTTGTGATATTGTAAATATCCGTACATGACAAAAACAGCCTAAATAAAGGGTGCTGTGATACTCACCCCATCCAAGCCCTCATAAATTATTAATTTGTGTTTAATTTACTTCTTGAATTTTTACCCAAGACACAAAACTTGCAGAAACAAGCTATAATGGGGAAGAACTCTTCAATTAAAACATACATTACCACGTGTCTGCTAACACCACGCGCGTGGAAAGATCATTGGTCAACGCATAGTCAGCCCCTGCAGTCACGTGCAAATCTACTTGGTCTGCAAAACTCAATATTTCTTACATCTACTCTGTAGTTGCTGGTGATCTTCTCCCTTTAATATCCACAAGTTCCCCTAGCAGACAACACCGATCACTTTACTCTTAAGTCCTCTTTTGCACACAATTGGGACATACTTATCAACATAAATAGCTGTATTTACAGGAACATCAATGCATTCATTGTGTGTACTATTTCAGAATGCAGATATATATTATCAAAGAAAAAATACATTGAAATGTACTGTATCTTTCAGGGCACTATGTGTATTATAGTCATATTTCAGATATACATTACCACAGAATTAGTACATTGAATGTACTGTATCTTTTGGGGAACACTATTCTACTCATATTTCAAAGGAATCTAATTGCTCGGTTTTGATCAAAGGCAGAACATTCCCCTCTGGCAAATAATACATGATAGTATCATTCTAAAGAATGGTAGAGAAATATGACCCCTATTCTTTCAACCTTTCCCAGGACCACAAAATCTTATTCCCACTCAGTTTTCATACTCAGTTCATAAAGAGCATAGCATCACAATTCTTTTTGAGTATTGCTAGTGATTCTGTTATGTGTAGTATACTATCTAATAATCATTGATATTAAAAGTTTATAATGGTATTGGTAAAATTATTGTTCTGTCAAATGTACATATTTGTCAGATGATTTATATTTAGTAAAAATATGTACGATGCAAATCTATCTTAATACTACTACTACTAATAATATTAATAATAATATTAATATCATTACTATCATTAAAATTATGATGATGATGATAATGATGTACATGTATATTTCAAGAATCTATCTGTAGCTTCCAGCTACGTAAAACCCTTGTTTTGATAAGTGATAAATTGGTAAAAATTAATCTTCCAACAAATGTTGTCTTTATTGGATCAAAGAATAGATATGCACACAATAATGCAAAACAATTTATCAATAAAATTTAAAGTACAAATATCATTGTTAGAACATGTAAAGCAAATTTAAACATAAGTATTAAATACATGTAAGTTAATAATTCCATGCATCTTTGTTTTGTTAAAAAGTCAGCAGCTGTGAAGCATATTTTTCAGCAATTGCAGACATGAAACATCAGCAGATATGTAAATCTGTGTTTTGCTTCATGCAGTGTGTGCAGTACAATACATACAATCATTGTGCATGCAAATAGTGCGCAAGTCATACATAGAACAGAAATAAAACTAAGACATACATGTATACATAGTTTTAATTTCGTGCAAAGGATTATGTTATAAATTATTGCCAACTTTTCACATTATTAACAGTAACATTAATATCAAGTATTATTAGTAACAAATAGTATATGCGCAATATTTTTACATGCATTACTTTTATGTGCTGCAGACTTCATATACAGAGAAACAAAAGGTGCCAACAAAATTTGCAAAAATAGCAAAAAATACCAATATGCCAACAAGTAGAAAGCTGTTTACACCCATTCTTCCCTGCAAATGAAATTCCAACCCCCCATCCCCCCCCCCCAAGCCAT
>JZLH01S0596834.1:59711-76840 GCA_001188425.1 Eucidaris tribuloides | reverse complement strand
TCAAGAACTTCATGCTGGGCTATTATACGTGAATTGCTGACAAACAAAGGGCTAGTATTGAGGGTTTATAAAGCGGCAACGCCAGTCATAGGGGGGGAGGAACTGGTGTTCCCGCCAAGTCAATAGAGTTTTTATGTGGAGGTATTTGATGGATTTTGTTGTGAGTTTTGGTGTGACGACGAACTGGAATAGAGAACCACATTATTTGTCTAGTTGATGTCAACTATGCAAGTCTTAGAAATCGTGTAACCCGTTATTATTTGTATGTTATTCATTTATGTAATTTTGATTATAATATCATTAGCAATAATAAAATGAATAGGACACTTTCGAGCTTATCTTTGTATTGTTTCGATCTTGAGCGTTGTAAGGGATTATGCGAAGGGTGGGTGGACTGTCGGTTGGGTGTGTTGCGTTCCGCGAGATTCGTCCAGCCCCCGTTTGGCCGTATGATTTTGGGTCGGGAGCGAGCGATCGGTTCGCCGTTTATGTGAACCCGCGACTTTGTCCAAGGCCCCCCCCCCGTACATGGTGTTTTTCCGAAAGGTTTTACGTTTACTTCGCGTTGGTCTCGCGTGAATTGACGCAGTACCGGGTTGAACGGAGCGTTATGTGCGTTAGAGTTCGGGCGCAGAGTGGAACTTGGAGATTCGTTCTGGCCCCTAGGTTACAGGGCTTGGGGATGGCAGGTAATTCGGTTACAGGTATAGGCTATGTGGTGAAATTCCATGCCGCCCTATGCGCTCGTTCCGTGCCTGCCCCGCGCGGCGGCGGCCCCGGTTCGCCCTAGCCGGAGAGGTATGCATCTGCTATTAAACACTGAATCCCTATATTTATTTTATTTCTAAACAACCTTTCGGTAAAGGGGGGGGGGGGGGTGGTTTGACGAAAGTTTCAACGCCGGCGTAGTGGCGCTACGAGACCTTTCGGCAACGGGGGGGGGGGGGGGCTTTGGTCGTCGTTTCGCAGTGCGTAACCTCCATATCGGCAATTACCTCCTTCGGAAATAAGGGCGTGTAAGAGGGTAGGCTATTAGATACTATATAATCGGTTAACGGCAGCAATACCGTCCACGCGTCCTGACATAATTCACAAGGATTGTTTTTCTGTACGGTGTGAACTGATTACTTCCATTTGTACTAAAATATTTGGCCCGGCTTTTTGTCTTATTATTACCCTGGGTTACATGAATTGATTGGAAGTTATAGGTGTTAGTATTATAATATTTTTGGTGGTTCAGTTAGTAAGTCTTGTGAGTGGCGCATAATTGACACGTTTCTTGTACGTGGCTATTCGGCGGATATTCTCAGTTCAAGTGTTCGTTGTGTAACTTGATTTGCGAAATACTGATGATATGGAGCATTAGTGACTTATGTCTTTTTCATTCGTGGCGTGATTATGTAAATGGAGGAGGTTACCGAATATTTATCATGGCCCGGTTTCGTGTAATTTGCACAAATGTTTAGGGTTCAAAGTTATTTATTCTCAATTGTATTGGCCTGTACCTGTATTACCCATTGTTTTTGTGTAATGCTGGGTTTAAATTCCGGAAGTGTTGAACTTTAAATCCTATGCCGGTTTGATCAATTCCTTTGTGATTCGTGCTACATTCGCATCTGGCCGATTGTTCCTATTGTAATGCTCAACACGTTTACGGTTAATGGAAGGAACAAAAAAAAGACGAAAAAAAACGCGGAGGGATATTGGAGGAGTGCACACAAGAAGGATGACCGCACTTAGTTCCTTTAGCTACGCTATGACATCATCAGTTTAATATACAAGGGCGTTAGGGCCTGTTTGCGGCATGGGAGGTCTGACATTTTGGGAAGTGGAACGGCGGCTGGAGGTTGTTACTCTTGGGAAGGTGGACTAGTTGAAATCGGGCGTTGAGCAGATGTGATGTAAATTTCTGTTTGCTTGCGGGGTGAAATACTATGACTTGCGGGGGGGGGGGTGGCACGGTGTTATCAGTACCCGCGACGCCTGATAACGATCTTTCCCCAATTTCCCGGACGAATGCACGTGAGGATCTGTGACACTGGCGTCCTACACAGCGGCTGATTGTACACGCGTTATGTCGGAATCATCTCAATTTGTTATATGCGACACTTTTCTTTATGTTAAGAATGCGACCATTGGTTACGATGGCGGAAATTAGTTGTTTGTGACTGTGTAGGTTGCGCAGCCGGTTGAATCTCATATGTATTGCGTTGTTTGTGTAATATTTGAATCGATGTGAATCGAGGAATATTGCTTAAGGTTTGAAGGGATGTAATATGTATTGTATTTCCTGTAGCCTCTGCCTTGGTGGAAGAGCGTCAACGTTTCCAACGCTCCAGGGATTGGCTCGGACACAAATTAACGATACGCATTGATTTCTGTGTTGCAGGGTAGATTGATTTTTCCGGCAACTTGCAAAATAACTTCATGGAACGTATTCTATGAAGATTTGCATTTATTTTGTTAAAATAGTTTCGTGTAAGCATTAAACGCTTTCGTGTTTGTCTAGCTTTTCTGGTGCAGCTGTCATCACGGTTTCTGTTTAACATTAGTCAGAAGTCCCGCGAGGGGACCCTTTGGTATTTACTTGCAATTGACTATTCTTTTGTTTTGTTTAGATTTACTCGGATCTTATTTTCCAGGTACGATCACACAAGTCCAGGGTAGATCATTGTATTTGTATTACATAGTTGAATCAGCATTTGTTTCCTGTTGCCATATTTCGCCGGTCGCTTCGTTTTGTTTGATCGATGTCTTGGAAATACTACTGGAAACAAACAATACCCAACCTTTGACCGAGCTTCCCGAGTTTTAGAGTGTTTGATTTTTTAGGTGCTAACCGTTAAGCCGGAATTAAATTTATTGCAGGTGTGTACAAGGTTGTACATTGTAAAAACTGTGATTGGAGTTGGATTGAGCGAAGTCTTGTGTCGACGGTCGATGCTTGATTTTTTGTGGGTCTCTCAGAGGGTAGTTCGTATACTATGAATCCAGGGGTGGGGGCGGGGGGGCATCACATGAGGACCTCCCTGTCAATTTTGTTTTTGTATCGCAGGATAGCTAAACACTTTCTGAACGGGGGGGCAGGGGGCCGATGACCAAAATTTTTGCCCGTCATTGTTTTTTTTCCGCCAATAATAGCAGCCCTTACGACTGTTCACACAATGACGGTTATTTCGTGGGGATTTTTTGTGCCCTTTCCAAGTGGGGTGCGGGGCATGTTTCCTGTCCTGGATTTCCGCCTGATGGAGTAGTTATTCTGTATATGGCCAAATTTAAATCTTGATTGGTGGAATAGCCCATTGATAAAACATTTTTTTTTGGGTTAACACAAAATATGTGACTTCTTTTACTTGTCGAGATCCCAGTATCATGTTTTTTTTTTTCCAAACTTTTTCTGGCGGGGCGCGCTGTCCAGGCGATCACGTATCATGAGTGTTTGCAGCCTGGCGGGGGGGTGGGAGGTGCTCAGATTTGGTTCCACGGGGGTGTGCTGCAACGTCGAAAAACCTGACCTTTTTTCAGAGTCATTTATTGCGGAATCGGTACTTTATAGCGGTTTTTTTAATGAACGACATGTATTTTGTGCATTTGGCGGGAATGATGGCGAACTATCTGTGTAATCGATACAATTTCCTTGCTTGGACCCATGTTTAAGGTTTTCCCCCAACATACCATGTTTAGGGTTTTTTTTCAATCCTTTAGGCAGGCACACTCCCGTTTCCCTTACTACGGCACTACCCCCCCACCCCCTCCACAGCGGTTGCAGCTCTTGCCTGAGAGGAGATTTGACAATTCTGTTAAACGGAATTGTAGATCTTGACGTTTTGTTTTTTAATATTCTGGTGGGACAGGTTGTGTGATTTTTTTCTATATCTCGCCTTTCCTCTGATGAGTATAATGGATTGATATAAAGTATCACGAATATAATTTGAACGGAACGGTAGCTAAAAGGCCGTCACTTTACGTGTTAAGGAAAGTTCAGTGTTACTGTTGTTGTCTTGTTTTTCAAGGTTGTTTAAATTAAAAATGGATTTGTATTAGTATGAACTATAAGGCACTCCTTGTGAGGTTTGAATACTTACCTCTTATTAAGACATTGCATGAAGACTTTAAATACATCTGATTGTGTATGATAGCCTTGACTATGTTTAGAGTGATGGGACGTTTCCTGGCATTTAAATGTTTGTAGTGAGGGGAGGAAGCGCATTTAGTTTGCTTTTAGGTGTTATAATGAGGCGTGAGGTTTGAATGTATTAAATAAGTTGCTTTTAATCTTAAGGCTTCATAATTAATATGGATTTTATTTATGTTGCAGAAGTGAAATCAATTAACGGTCAGGTGGCTGTGTGTCTTCAATTACCGGCTATCTTCTTCAAAGCTTACTGTGCTTTAGCAGATGAGCAAGTAGAAATCAATAAAACAATGCTTTGCATTTGATTTGGCTGTTATTTCTCTGTGGATTTATTTATCTGATTTATTCCAATGTGTTATATATTGCTTTCCTCAGAACTTTCATGATAATTCGTTCTCTCTGGATGGATACACCTAGCAGTTGTAAATATTGGTTATTCATTTGGTCCCCGAGACATTTAGATTTTCTTCCCAACATGTTCGATGTTACTATTGGCTATTTCTGATTGACATTTGGTTCGATGATGTAATGAGAGAGAAATCTCCTATTTAAACAAATTCGTCCCAGGACCTCATGCATAAATCTTCTACACAGAATGTACGTTACAATACCCGATCACCCCCTAAGGATCTTGGTGCATACCGAAATGAAGGCAAAGTCGAAGTGTGATTATGCTAATCAATACTTTACTGTCTAGCTTTGCTCATCACATGTTTCTTGCATATTTCGTTATGTTAATCGGAATGATTTACTGTGCGTCTGAGATTTCACTAATCATTAACTGTTAAAAAATCGGTCCACACACATCCAGAGTTAAGTGATTTATGTCAGATGTTCGTTCCATATCGATCATGCGGGTTAGTTGTATCGTGCAATCTCTTTCAAATGGCGAGAGTTTAGAGTTTATAGTGCATTAGATCATTTGTAATCGATATATGCGCGAGGAATAATTCTTATCGTCATAAACAGATGGTCATGATGCCCTTTGAGGGGTGCACGGTGTTATTTCATTGGACATTGGTTGTGGATTGCGCTATGTTTAAGACTTATCTTTGTTAACCTATTTTTGTGTAGTAATGCATGGAATGTGTTGGCCAACATGATCTGATGCCTTTAATGCGATATTATATAGTTTATTCCAGTCTATTACGATAATTTAACAGTAATGGCGGGACAATCATTGATAGGCAGCTTTTCATTCAGATGATGTGGAATTGACTATTTCAATTGAATTAACATGGGCATTTGGATTTATAAACAAGGGCGAGAAAGTTATTTTCTTTTTTCGTCCTAGTTTTTATGAGTATTTTTTTTTCTTGTTTTTCTCCTTTTGTTTTTTCTTTCTTCGGCGTCGTGTTTTTTCTTCTTCTTTTACTTTTATTTTCTTTTCTTTCTTTATCTTTATTTTTTCTCTTCTTTTTCTGTTTCTTTTTTCTTTTTCTTTTTCTCTTTTCTTCTTTATTTTTTCTTTAAACCTTCTCTGGTGACACCATATCTAGAAGAGACACCTGCTATTTTAAAGCAACATTTTTTTTTTTTTGGAGTGCTTTCTCATATGTCAAGATTATTTTCGTCACTGTAATTTTCTTCGTTGTGTGCCTTGTATATTTCGGTTTCGTGCTTCGCCGGTTAGAGTTGATATTGACCTGTAAAGTTCCTTTATGAGTGGTTCAAGTGAGCTACTATTTTTCATGCTTGGCTTGTGATAAAATGATCGATAGGATTGGCGGGTAATGGTAATATATAGTGTTAATATACGCTAGAACGAGCAACTAACAGGCCAATGTATATGATAATGTGATGATTAGATTAGATTGATTGCGATGATGATGATGTTACTACTTTTTATATAACTATATACTACTAAAAAAAAATAATAATAATAATTACTGATAATATTATAATGATATAATATAAGATTTCGACTAACTATATATGTGACAGCTACATAATTTTTAGCACCACTTACATTCCACGGCCATTCTTCTGCTGGCTCTGTAGTTTCACCATGATTATTACTATTGTATACTGCTTCTAAACTACTTATATAGAACTACTACTCTATTCTTTCTCTTTCTTTTTCTTTAGTCTGACTTTATCACTGCTATTTACTGCGACTTCTTATGCTAATCTTGTTTTAACTATAGTCTACTTTTATATTTTTTAGGATACTATATATATTTACTGGCACTATACTATCTACTCTATACTACTTACTGCTACTACTATCCTACTACTACCATACTAGCGTACTACTACTACTACTATACTACTCTACTTTATTCTAGTTGTTATTTCTTTTATACCTACTATATAATTACTACTACTTACTATTTTTATACCTTATCCTACTTACATACACTACCACTACTACTACTACTAGTATTCTCTTCTACTCTACTTTTCCTATACTAAATATACTTATGTCTACTTATCTAATACTGCCTACTTATATGTTACTATATGCTACTATCATACTATACATTTTATACTCCACTACTTACTACACTACTATACTGCTACTATCTACTGACCTACTACTACTGGGCCCGACTACTGACTATGCCTACTACTATATCTATGCTATATGGCTATACTACTACTACTATGCTATTACTACTTTCTGTAATATACTTACGCTACTCTATACTAATACTCGATTATCTACTAATCTACTACTACTGCTATACTATACTATATATTATATCTACTACTTACGTTTGTGGTATGCTGTATCGCGTGGATTAAGATGAATTCGCTGCTGGATATCGCAGAGGTAAATTTCAGGCAAAACACAAGAACTGCCGCAAGAATATTTGTTATTTTCTCTTAGGCGCATATTGGAAGCGTGAGTCCAGCATACAAAGATCGTATACGGTCGAATGGGGCAACGAGTGGCGAGAATACGGTAGGTTGCGTTTACGTGGTCATTTACCCTTCAAATTCATTGTCAGCCTTGTGGATTTGTACTCAAAGTTGAGCGGCAGCTCGCTCGCTCTCTCCTCGCTGTTTCTCAAAATTGAAACGTCATGTGAAATAAAAAGATTAGCATTTTTCTTAAAGAACACAAACAAGGAATACTTTGTTTGTCAGGTGTGCGTTTATGGATTATATCTTCTTAATGTTACACTAAATAATAATTACGGTACTAACGGAAAGATATTCATTGATTATTTGCGCAGATTTTACAGTAATTGGTGTATGTCGTCAACTTCGTTAATGGTGGGAAAACCTTATTTTAGCAACGGCTTTGGCTGTACATCTTCACACCGCTACCTTTTTACACCGAATATTAGGCTGACATTACGGACGTATCATCAATGATATGCGCGCAGTCCGTACAGCGCACACATGCATGTCATACGTTGCATTGGAGGCGGTAAACGGGTGGGGCTGTTTTCTTGAAGCGAACCTTACAGGGCTGCCATGTAGGGGATCCTTAGATAGGGTTTATTTTGGAGTGTAGGGGTTAGGGAATACCTACGGGGGAGGACAGATGACTATTCCGTAGGGAAAGTAGGGGGGATTTGATGTGATTTTGTTAGGGGATGTAGTGGGTTGTTGAAGACATTAATTCAGAAATATTCGTTATTTTTCAAGAGATCGTTGATATTCGCCCTTGTCCCTCTCGTTCCGAATGAAATTGTGTCATATTGTTGCCATTTAGTATTTTTTAGGGGAAAACATCCTTGTAACGGAGAAAGTCCGGATTTTGTAGTGAGAAATCCAGGTTCATATGGGAGAATATGGTTAATTAGGACACGTAAGGGGGAAATGTGGAGTCGTCCATAGGGAAAATACGCATGCGGACGTAGGGGGGAAATCAAAATTTTGCAAGTGGACATCCCTAGAACCTTACATCTTTGAAGAGTTCGACATCGCAGGGTTTGCTGGGCATACGTGTGTTGGGTTAGATTTTGTCATTGACACATTCAGATAGATATTGAACGAATAGAATTACATTTTGGTCACGTTAGTAGAGTTTGTGCAAAGTTTTATAACGTTAGGTTAAAGCGATGTATTTAGCACCAATTGACCATGTGAAAACGAATAAAATCATGAATAACAAAGTTTCGTTGGTGAAAAAATGAATGAAATCCCGAGGTGACCTGACTCTTTTCGTCCTCGGTTTTTCACAAGTTGCAGAGTAATATGTTCCAGAGATTAGCAACTCCCTGTCTAGACCACAGTTAATGCATGTCTTTTGTTTCCGATTTAATTGTGTGTCAATTGGGTCATGGTTTAACTTGAACAGTGAATGAACGAAGGCCCAGCAAGACGATAGAAGACAGATAGCCTGGCTGTAGGCTATGGATATTTGATTGATTGTGATTTCTTGTTCATTCATTCATTCATTCATTCATTCATTATTCATGTCATTATTGATTAAAGCTTCATTCATTCATTCATTCTTCACTGTTGATTATTAGGGCCTCAAATACTTTTTTATCTACCATCGGTCGCCACTGTTCTCCCAAATAGATGTTAATGTATTACCGCTCTTTGTTCGGAGCGCTGCAGCTTAGAAATCAGGAGGTACATTGAACGCGGCTTACCTTCGATTGTGGTGGCAAATGGCTTCTTACCGCTTTATTGGGCGATCACCCGGCAGCAGCAAACAAAAAGCACAGAACACAAAAATAGCAAAAACAAACACATAATATTGTGTATTGATAGAAGCATGAGACAGACTTAGATCAATTAGTAGATGATAGAATAGATAGATTAGTGATGATTAGATAGATAGATAGTAGATGATAGATGTAGATAGATGTAGATTCAGTCGATGTAGATAGATAGTTGATAGATAGTAAGATAGATAGAAAATAGATAGTATGGATGATAGATACGATAGTGCTAGATGATAGCTACCAGGGTAGGTAGTAGATACTATAGAATCGACAGATTGTAATTGATTGGCATTGATAGTGTATGGATAGATACATAGTGATGATTGCTTGATTAGATAGTGGATATAGAAGATAGATGGGTGGATAGACATGGATGGATTGGTATGGATGGATATATAGATTGATAGAGATAATAGATGGATGGAATAGATAGATCGTGATAGACGATGAGTATAAGATAGATTATGATTAGATAACAGATCTAGATAATTAGTATAGTTTCGATGTTGTTGAATTTTAATTGTATAGAATTAGTAGATTGATATTATAGATTGATTGCATAGATGTAGATAGATTAGCATGATAGACATAGGATAGATTATATTAGATAGATGATAGATGATAAGATAGTAGGAAGATAGATAGGATAGTAGACGATAGATGATAGATAGCGGATGATAGATGTAGATGATAGTAGATAGATAGTAGATAGATTAGATAGAATGTGTAGACTAGATAGTATAGTGATAGTATAGATTGGTTAGTAGAGTGATCTCATGAGTATTTTTCAGGATATTTTCGTTCCTATATGTGAATCTGAATTTCGCCGTCTTATGGGTTTAATACTGCGCTATTGATTGTCACGGATTACGGAACACAACTTCTAGACCTTTTTTTTGTTAACGTATCATTTAATATTTTCATTTCCATGAATGACTTTCATAATTTTTGTCCGATTGCAATTTTTTCATTTGGAAGAGACATGTTACGCGAGGGAATTCTACAAGTTAGGCTATGCTATGCTCGATAGCCTTCACGTGCCCATGATAAAAAATGTTGATGTGTATGTATTGAATAAATTAATTTGATTTATGAGCGAATAATCCTGATCTAGCTAATAGTAGAATCGAGTTTGGTTCGAATTTGATCAAATTTACGCACGTTAAATCGTCGCTTAATGAAGAGGAAACGTTGTATTAGAGAAGTGATCTGTTAAGATTTTTTTCCCTTTAGCTCACGTAATTCTAGTGGATGCGCCTTCAGACTTCGTCACTCTTTCCATGTTGTGAGATTACTTATGTTAAAGATGAGTAATGTTTGGGTTATTGTGGTTGCGCTTGGAAACATATCTGTCCATAGTCCGTTAAGGATTTATCAATGGTTCAAGTTACACTTCGGCAAAGCGAATGCGTGAGTACGTTATCGTCTCGAGTCATTAGGAAGTGTATTACGAATCGAGCGGACATCATGTATTGTCCAGAGATTTTTAGACAAACGATGTAAGATGATTTTACCAATAACATGCGTGTTATCTATTTATGGTGTAATGACGTGGATTTCATTTTACTTGTTACGCGCGTAGTATTTTGACCAAGAGTGCGCTACATTCTTCTTCTCTTTTTGTGAATGTGCATTTCAATCCGTTCAATTTACATTTTAGGAGGGAAAGGCATGGGAAACTTTTCAGTATTTACTTAAATTCACTTTAATTTATTACAAATCCGCCATTGGATTTCATATAATTCTCAGATTGATCATTTGAAGGATGAGTGCAGAGTTGATAGGGTCGAACCATGCAGTGCCATGTTTGTTAGTTGACACTCTAATATTTTCGATATATGGTATTGTACTGTCGGAGGAGGTATGAGGTTTCCGTATTTGAAACTCATTCTGGTTATTCGGACGTCGATTCAAGCATGGTATATCATGAATATCGGGAAGTATTGCCCCACTGAATTTTGCGTCATTTATTAGTTGAAACCAATGAAGAAGGACAATACATAGGCTATTAATTATTAGGTACTAATGTGTACGATGTGTATACAGCGTGTTCTGATGCCGCCGCAAAGGCTGATGACTGCAGGTGCTCCAAATGTTATATTAGCCAGTTTGCTTTCAGATTGCACTGGCTTTTCGGTTTCGCATTCGTTACAAACGTGTTCCTCACATTTCAAAGTCGCTAAATGCTAGCCTTTACAATCAATTTTTATGGATTAGTGTGATACAGTTTATCTATGGATCGTGTTGTAGATAAACTGATAAGATGTCAGTTGTCGATTACTTTATCTACTCTCGGTGAAGGCGCATTCGAATTTGCTGTCCTAAGTTGTGAATTTGTCTTCTGTCGGTTCATGCGGTAACTCACTATTTCAGGACTGTTTTTTTTTTTTTTTCTTAGATGCAGATAAGTAATTCCATTAATATTTGCTACTATTGTAGATCCGATAATGCAGTATGATTATTATTTGAAAGAAAAGAAATAATAAACGTCATCCTGTGTATGATTCTACCCATTCTCTCATTTTTTGGGCTGGTGGCCCAAAAGGTTAGGGTCTGTGGATTGTGTGTGATCTGGGTGTGTCGATGAACGGAAGCAGCAGGGCTTCCGGCTCACAAGGCACAAGGTTTCTAGAGGCAAAATTAGGGGGAGGGGGGGGGTACTGGGTGGCTTTTCTTCGCGACCAATCTAGGTCCTGGGGGATTTTTCTCTCCTAATTTGAGGTTTAAATTGACTGTGTCGGTCAGACCCAGCCGCCGAAGTCATCAGGGAGCGGTGGGCGGGGGGGGGAGGATTTAGGGCACGAAAATTTTTTCTCTCAAATCGAGTCAAATTTTTCTCCGGTTCATCCCAGCGCGCGAAAAGTCGCTCGTGGGGGGGGGTCCTGCTAAAGGGGGATGTTTATTAATATCTTTAATTGCACAGATTTTCCTGGATTTTTTTTTTTGGCGGGGGAGGGAGGGATTTGTGCAATTCTTTTGGGGCCAAGCCCTCCCCCCCCGGCGACGCGCCTGGCCTCAGCCCGGTGGAGCTGGGAGTTACGGTGGGTGGTGCTATATTGTGTTTTTGGGGGCCTGTAGTTCCTTTATGTATTTGTGTTCATTTTTATTTATTTTTTTATTGATGTGCTTCATTTGATATAAATGAATGTTATATGTAGTTTTTCATGGCGTACATGGTCCTTGTGATTGCAATTCAATTATGGCAGTTATGGTTGCAATGCTTGGATTACAGAACCTTCAATTATGGCAGGGAGCCATTGTTGTGATGATGATGATGACGCTGTTGATGTTTTATGAAATAATGACTATTGGTCATGGTTGATTGAAAAAGCGCGAAGTGATGAACGATAATGTGATGATGATGACGATGCGTGAGGATGATGTATAAATGAGGTGATGATAGAATGATGCTGGTGAGATTGATAATGATGATGATGATGATTGGACTATGTGATAATTGATGTGATGAGGAGGGGGGATAATTGGATGTGATGAGAGGAGAGAGGAGAAGAGAAGAGACAGTGTGACGACAAGAATGGATGATTGAAATGGGATGTCGTGTAATGTCTGTGTGCAGGAATTGCTTGCCATACAGAAAGGGTCACAAGTCGGTGTGGGAGATGTAGATTGGTCATCTTCCTCTTCTATACCCTATAGATATGTCCACGTATGCTCCCGTATATGTATATGAAATTAGAATCTTCTCAAGGGGTGAATTTAGTACTCGTTTCCGGCAAATCGGGGTGGATTTCACTCCAGTTTTGATGTAATTTTGGAAGTATTGTGGGATAGGTATTTTATCGCACTCCTTTTAGGGATCACTTCGTTCAGAGCAGAAAATCAATTACAATCGTAAATGAATTAACCCAATATTTTTGTTTTACTATGAATAGTGGTTATCACAATTTGGGGTTATTTTCGTACTTGCTTTTTTTTTATCTACGGGGTAAAAAAAATGCATTCCCCCAATGGTGTAGGTTTCGTATTTTAAGGACCGTTCTGGGACTTGCATAGATTTCGATCCCTACGAGCGGTGTTTATTTTTTTTGCGCTGTAATATGGTCTGGCAGTCGAGTACTGGGACGTGTGGAGGAGTCTCGGGCTTCGTGCTTAGTGAGTAGATATGTGATTTCTCGATGAGGGTTCACGATTCGAGTCTATCGAGGTCTGTGTCTTTTAAGGCCCGTCACATATGAGAATTGGCATTGCGTTATTGGTATATGATTTTTGATTGGTTGGCTACGCTACGTTGTTAGGCAAAACACAAAAACACCACAACAGGATGTTTTGACGTTCTGTTTTTGATTTCAGTCGTTTTAATACGCATACATACGTTGTTTGTTCGTTCCGTACGATGAAATGTTAGATGCATAAATTATCGACTATGCTACAGCGTAAAAGCATGCGCAGCTGCGTTACGCTCTGAAGTTTGCAATGCGATCGTTTTTTCGTCACAGGGACGGAGCGGTAGTCAGCCAATATTTCATTGAGTCGAACATAGTGCCCCTTTCCTTGGGAAAGTTTTTGCAGTCGTTGGTGGCGATTAAAAAATAAAATTTCTGTTCTCATTTTTTATCCTATCGGGTTTAATAATGTATATACTAGATTGTGTTATGTATCTGGTGTTGTAATGTGTGTGTGTGTGTGTGTGCTGTGTGTGTGTGTGAATGTGTGTGCGTGTGAATAAAGTGCTGTGGCAACGTGTGCATGTGATGTGTGTTGTGACAACGATGTGACAAAGCCCCAGGTGCTTTTCAAATATATATTGCACACTCTTTGTTTTGTCTGCTCAAACAAGTTTGATCTCAAATCCCTTTCAATTTCTATTACAAAATTGAGTTAAATATTGCTCTTTAAGTTGTTTCAAGATGTTCTATGACGTGTTGCCAAGAAATTAGTCTCCACCAAAAAAACAAATCAAGGAAAATTGGTGGTTAAGTTCTTGAAGAAAACAAAAAGTTAAGCTCTGCTCAAATAACGAATAGCTAAACAATTCATACAGCTATGAGCCATTATGCTTGAATGATGACAGATATCCAACAGAAAAACTCAGTTTAAAGTTCATTGAAGATACAACTTTATGATGTCAATATTCAATTAGCTTGCTTGATGATCATCAGAATTAACAAGCTTCCCAATTGTTCCAGTACTGTTTACAAAAACATCGGATGCAAAATGTTTGTATTATGGATACAATCACAGCTGGATGACATAGACTATGAACTGACGAGTGCCCCGCCCTGAAATCTACCAGTTTGATGGATGTGGTCCATTCAGGAGTCACAGATTTTGATTCATGGACGTGACAAGATTCCGCCGACAACAGATCAATTACGAAAGCATCCCGATAGGTGCGAAATCCACAGTGTACTCCATGAAAGTCAAATATCAACCTCCAACAATAACACAGATCCTCTTAAATGGCATTTAGGTGAAATACGAGTTGGTGGTCATCATATCGATAAATCCATGAATGTGACTTGTTCTTTTATGACTGTATGTGCAGCAGTACAGTTCACAGTGGGGTTATGAAAAGGTGGGGTTGTGCAGGTGGGGTTTTGAAGTTGAATTTCCGTCTGACAATGTTATTTTTCCAAACATCTAACCTTGGCCACAGGTGGATTTGTACTTTGTAGATTATTCTAAATGAATCGATAGGTCAATTTCATCAACCACTGCTTGCAAACAAATTTAACAGGTGACAAACAATTATGTAGATATCAACATAGAGCCACTAATATGTTTCAAATACGAGGCTGGATGAAGAATATGTATGCACTGTTTGCGGTACATGTACAACATACCACATTGTAATTTATCAAATGAGTCATGCAGGGAAAATTGTGATGAACTGCAAAAGCGAATTTTGGTCGGTTCTTCACAAGAAATACTTTGATGTTTCTGGTGATTTTCGCTTCAGTTCATTTCAAAGCACCTGTTGGCTGGTACTGTAATGTGCTTAAATCAACAAATGTTTCACGACAAGCAAAATATCCGAACAGAACATCGTAAAGTTCACATCTCAGTAAGCAACAATCATCTATGTTTGATCTCATAACACAAGGAGCATGGACCGGTTCTAAAGAAACTTTTATGAAAAATTATGATGCCATGCGCAGCTAATTACACAATGCTTAATATTTTCTGGGGCAAAATAATTCTCCAATAATGAGTCACAGACACTACATATGCTGAACACAGATATTTAACACTCCAATAGTGTCAATATGAGTTTGTTGAGGTACTCAATTGTATACAAGGACAAGTGGCAACAAAACATCCAGTTCCGCAACAGCTACTTTTTCAGCAGGATTTCTCTGAGCTGAATTCACTGAAACAGACGTCTCTATAACAATTTATTTCTCCTTGCTCCAAACGGTCTCAAAATTGACGAAGATACAGATTGACTATTCAAAGATCTTCCCCCTCTCTCTCTCAAAAATATATGAATGAAGATATGATGCAGTCTGTATACAGTCCTTAACTGATAGCTAGTTCGAAACGAATATTAGCAACTGGAATGCAATGGACTAAACAAATTTCTGTTTGTAGTTGACAATATAAACTCCACTTTGTTTCTCAAACCAACAAGGTTTGCATTTCCATATCTCAAGAATTTATCCAACGGTTCTGGAGTGACGTCCACGTTTAATTGTCCTGGCTGCTCCTGATATGTGTCAATGCCGGTCACAGAATTGTCCTGACAAGAAGATGAAATTGATCAGGAAGGAAATTCCTTTAAAAGGTCAGTTTGATGGTATAATTATCACTGATACCAAGTCAGTAGTATTAACGCACAGTGAACTATCTTGAACAGTGCTATCGCAGCCTTTATTCAGTTGTTAAAATCCATTGCCGATAAGTGCGAAGGGCAAAAACTCCAGAATGTTGTATGTGTACGTAGTAATTCCAAAGGATGTCTCCTCAATTGATCATTTGAAGAGAGTAGTTGAATCAAAGTTAGAAATAAATTGTGTCCATAAGTCTACTACCACAAAAGCAATATGATATGATTTCCGGGCATCAAAGTCTGCTGAAGTCAAATCTTTTCACAAAATCAAGGCTTGGTGCTTATGCAATGTCAATTACAGGCTACAGCTGCATAGTCTTTCTCAATATGAGAAGATAATCTAGTTCAATCACAATTATACGATGGATCATCAATTTTGTGACAGCAACTGTAAGCTACACACAAAGTCAAGAAGAACACTGGAAAGTAGTCGCTGATGATGTACACAAACAGATGACCATTGATTGTCCCGATGAAGAAAATGCACTTTGACTTTACTCCAGAAATCTCATTCAACAGATATTTTTTTATTGGTGTAGTTCCTGACAAATGCACTTTGATTCTGACGTCAACGAATCAAACAAATATTTTTGTCCGGCTGGGGTGTCCAATGTTCTGCTTGACCTGGAAAATCAACAAGCATACCCACTGACCACAAAACTATTTCTCGATACGAGATCCCTTTCCGTATCCGGCACAGACTCTGATTAAATCAAAATCACAGCACATCCAGTTTCAAACTCATCAACTGTAATTCTTCCTCCCTCTCCTGTCTGTCTTCTCATAGATCTCTGACCCAATGTGGAATCCAATACAAGAATGTTATCTCCTCTTCTCTTCTCTCCCTCCCGAACAACAATTTTTTTTTCTCCTGCTCGTCGGTCTACTCCCAGGTCCGACAGAAATATCTCAGAATGAAATATACCAACATCAACGAGGGGAAAAAATGTCAGGTCATTCCATATTCACCCCAATCGCTCACTTCAGCTAGAGAGAGCAAATCGAGGCCAAGTTAGCTGGTCCACAGATCAAGAATGCTGTCTGCATATGTTTTTTGAGATAGCCGACCCCTAAAAGTGCCTGGTCTAAGCAAACACAGACATTCGCATACAGCATATAGATACTGTAAAACACACACATACACACACACACACACACACACACACACACACACACACACACACACACACACACACACACACACACACACACACACACACACACACACTACACACACACACACACACACACACACACGACGACACACACACACACACACACACACACACACACACACACACACACACACACACACACACACACACACACACACACACACACACACACACACACACACACACACACACACACACACACACACACACACACACACACACACACACACACACACACTTATACATGTACGTTGCAATGAGTCCACTGCATTCTTCTCTTGGTCAACGCAAAAGTAATCCCCATTTATAAAAAAGATGATGCATCCCAAATAAAAAATTACCGACCAATATCATTATTACCCGTCATATCCAAAATTCTCGAAAAAATTGCACATGAA
>JZLH01S0596834.1:18295-36363 GCA_001188425.1 Eucidaris tribuloides | reverse complement strand
ATGAAAGGGGTATTATACTTTTAGGTCTTTATTAATCTACATATAGATAGAAAGATAGATAGATAGATATTCACTGACTTATATGTAAACTTGATTAATTGATTGATTCATTGATTCATTCATTCATTCATTTATCTATCATAATACAATAGTACATGTACTTCTGTTGTTTGTCACTTGCCTACTTAGTAGTTTTAGTCATCCTGATTAAAAGTTGTTGACCCCCCCCCCACCCACACACACACAAGTTCTGAGGGTACCACTGATAAGTTTGAAAATGATCACAAATTGTACCCTTTTTGAAGTGTACGAATAATGATTAACAGTATACCATGCCACCAAACACAAATACACTTACAAACTTAAACATAACATACTTCTCCACCTTTTTGCAATACTCAAATACCACAGCTAGTATTTTAGTGATTTCAGAAAAGAGAAACTCCAAACTTTATGACTAGTACATTTACAGTAAAAAAGTCATCACATACATATACAAAACAACAAGCAAGGTTTACTCATAAAATCAAGTTTTGGAATTATATGTTACTGATATACTTACATGAATTGTAAAATAGTTACGAATTGTTCTCCTGGTAAACTGTTATATAAATCTTCAACCTGTCAGAAAATGAAAATGAAGAAAATGTAAAAAACCATGGTTACTCCAAGATTTACAAGACTCCAAGACTTTTAATATGCCAAAATAAAATTTGTGTGGGGTTTCATACTTAGTTTTTGTCAAGCTAAATATAAATTTCCAAATATTTTCATTTTGCTAATGAGATTTAAATTAATAACACATTAATGTGCAATGGGCAGAATTGTGTGTGGAATAGTAAGAGTTAAAGATACAACAAAACTAAAGGGCATCATCTGATATTAGTTTTTTTTAATAAATAATTTTGTGTTAATCTATTACTTTTTAAATATTCAAATATCAATATTTCTTTCCTCACTAATTAAACTTTATATGATACTCATTTACTCATCAGTTTACTTATTTATGTTTTCAATGTATTAATAGATATGTATATGTTATTTATTATCATATTATTTATGTAGTTACTTATTTATTAAATCACTTACTCTACTTAGAAATAAATAATTTAGTTTTGTTCATACTTACTGCTAATCTAACATTTTCAGATACTTCTATAAAAGTGGTTGAAGTTCTCTCTTGTAGATCGGCCACATATTGCACATTTGTTAGTGTGAAGCCTGACCTGTAATATCCGACTATGACACAAGAAAAAACAAAATACAGAAACAAATGAAATACACTATAAAAACTGGGGGCGGGTGTAACATTGGCTTATATTTTATCAGGAAAATTTAGCTCAAAGATTTAAAGACAGAGTACTGGATTTGCACACCAGAAAAAGGCAAAATGAAAGAAATCAGGTCAAATCGTTCACAATGTGAAAGTTAGTATAAATAAACACCTGTCAAAGAACCTTTGGGTAGAATACGAAGTTTGGGTGAAAATCTGAACATGTAAACTTCAAAATTTATACAGTTGCGTTAACGTGTACGGGCCGTTCCGTTAGTTCCAAAATTGTCCGATCAGCCATTAGCTCTAGGTCGCGCGGAGTTTAGCCGTTTAACCAATCAGTGTGCTCCGCTGGTCATGCGAACCGTGATCCGCAATTTGAGCAAAATTTAAACTCGCGAAAAGAACGATATTCTGGTAGCATATCGTTATTAGTTTTTCTCATAAAACAAAAAATTCGTGACGTATGGATCTCAAACTTTCAACACACCAGTTGTAAGTACTAAACTGCCGTTTGGTATTGATAATGAAGGGAAGTGATTGGTGGACTTGCAAATCCTGGAATCAATCTTTAAAGGATGAATTAAAATGCTTTTAAGCTTCAAAAACTGGACTTACTTTTTGAATGCTACGTGTATGTTTCGGAGAGACCCTTATTTATAAATAATACTTTCATTTCGGTCCGACTGGATGATCCATAACTTTCACCAAGATATGCTTCTAAGCTTCTTTAAAAACATATAAATCTGTGTCAGAAGTACTATCAGAAATCAAATCATATTAACCATTTCAACATCGGATTGATGGATTTCAATGTTTGCTGGTACTAAATTCCATGCATATATTGGCTTCACAAAATACCTTCCTTAGCTACAGTTGCAATTAGCCCGAGTCTTCAATTAAGATGATGCTTAACTCGTTAGTTTCACAACTTGAAGTTTATATTTAAAACAAACTAACAAAGTAAACACAAACACATGCACACCCACATTCACACATAAATGTATAACCCTTATCTTATAATTTCTATACAATCATGATTTTCTATGGTTATATCTAAAGTTGTTATCATTTTGAAAGTGAATGAGGAAATTTTATACAGAAATTTGAAGCCACAGGCTAACAATGACCACAGTTTAAAATTATGTGAGCTACATAATTCTCCATGCTCCAAGTGTCTTTGATAAGGTCTAAATATGAAGCCCTGAAAAAATTGTACTTTAAAATGATTATCTAGTGCTTTAAAAAAGTGAAATCGTTGACAGGATACACTTGCCAATTTCCTCCCATAGGCCTACTGTGTGTGGATCTAGGCTATTTTGTACTTGGCCTGAGTACTAATTGTTTATTCATTCATATCTTGCCAGTGGACGCATAAATTTCCAAACTTTTGTATTCTAGGGTGTTTAATTGTCCATTCAAACACTACTCTGTAGCTCAGAGAGCAAAGTTTGACATTTTTTTTAATTTGAAGCTCCACAATGTTAGCCTGTGTCTTTATTTCTCAACTTTCCATCCCATATATGAAAGTCTTTCAATCAATATTCATATGATTTAAATAAGATCAGCAAAGGGACCACTCCATACACGCATATTTAAGGTCAAAGGTTACCTGATATTGGTGGTACCGTCCCACTCCCCGATCCCCCATCCATATCCTCATCATCCGTGGGCACGGGATCTGTGAAAGAGAGCCGCGCACCGACATCGTTACCGGGGCAACTGTTGCCGAGGGGATCATCTCAGTCCCGCTGAATTGATCCCGGTCTCCCCCCAAGAGTTCACTGTCCCCGCTGTTAGCGGGTTGGTCCCCCTGCACGTTGGCCGGCTTGGAGCTCGACGATGTGGTGTTTGTCTTGGTGACATTCTCCTTCTCCGCCAGAGAGGGCGTTGTTTCGATGTAGAGGTCTGCATCGCCGACCGGGAGGTAGCCTTCCTCCTGGAGAGAAAGAAAAACAGAGTGGAATTAATCTGCGGTCGAGATAAGAGATTGGTCTCGTCAGACAATTACTCCCCACAAATTGGGAAGATATTTGATCTCCCTGTGCATGTTGGTATTTCATTAAAACTGATATTTGAAACAATAACAATCAGTTTAAATCACTGGGGAAATAGCCTCTCAGACGGTTTGGAAATTATTACCCCATATGGACAATAATCTTGGTCAATAGACTACTGACTGGGCATTCAAGTTGACACAATGAATGGAAGGTTTAGCATTATTGAGGTTGATACACAACAGGAAAGTTTTGAAAGATCATTTATTTTTATATCTAAGTTATATTCTATAATACAGTAAGGATTAAATTTGGAAGTAGGCATTTGATTGGAAATTGGAACATAATAAATTTGACAAGTACAGTATTCTTAAAAGTTAAAGAAAAATAGTACAGACAGGCAGTATGAATGTTTAAAGTTACAAAACTTGTAATGATAGGTAAAAATTAATGACTGGCAGAGTGAATACTGTATTTCATAAATGACATCTCACAGATTTTGACAAGGCTTCAAAAACATATATTTGAGTCACATCGAATGTTTTATAACAGCACTCACTTATAAAAGATTTGAACGGATAAAAACCTGTAACATACATGCAACATGTTATAGAAAAACACAACTTTGTTATTCATAATGGAAATGTGATAGTTTGAATATGTTTTAGGGAGCAAAAGATTCCGCTCAAATTCAGAACCGACAATTTTATCGTTGGCTATCCGAACCATTGACAATGAGCAATCAGTGCATCCACGCATATTTTTGACAAAAATAAACGCATATCAATCGAGCAATGAACCATGCAATTTGCCTCTACTGAACACCAATAGAAACTGGCTATTACATCTCAATACTCACACATAAATCATAAAGCTTGTATATGTTTTTAGTAAATATCCTCGATCTAAATGGGTGCACCGAAACGCTTATCAGACTGAACCTGTTTGCTACAGAAACATTAATTTGTCACCTTTTCAATTTTAACACTTTAAAAATATATCTGAACAAGTATATACACCATATGGAACGACATGAAACAGGACATCCTTTTGTACTTTTTTTATTAATTACTCGCATAAGCACAATATATGTCTTGGCATTCAATTGCTCATCTAAAATGCAAATCAGAATGCACGATGATATCATTAGACTTTACTTAACCAACAACTCACAAGAAATTTGTGAGAAAAATAATGAACTGTGAACCAGCAAATAATTGCACTTACTGTATAATACAAAACACAATAGCAAGGTAAATAAAATTATAATTGTTGCCATCCGTGAAACAAAATAAAATATAGTCCTACAGTGTAACTGTAAATGTCACTAATAGATATGATTATGGCAAACAAATCCACAAAGATCCTAATGACAACAGTAACACTTGGGCAACCACAATACATGACAAGAATGCTAGATACGAAAATGTACATATACGAGCTCTTCTCAGAATACACACATGTAAATCCAAACCAGCAATCAGCGGCCGTTCTAAACTCATTAACTATAAAACTGCATGCCTCATTTCTGTACAAAAATAAATTATGAACCTGTCCAGTCAATTGCAGGTCAGGGTACATGATAACTAACAAATAGATATCACACCCCACAAAAATATAACTATGCGCTTTAACCAATACGCATACCTATTACGCATAATGTCCACTTGTCACCATGTTCATTGATGCATAATTGTGTAATTACTGACATTCTTTCCTAAAATGAATATCTTTTTTTGTGAGGTGCTTACGATACGCCCACAGAAATTTTGAATTTTTGCTTATTCTTCCAATTCCAATGTGTTCGATATTTTCGCATAATATCATCTTTTTTTTATAATATCTAGTTGTAGCCGTATTTCTTTTTTTAATGCACAAAAAAACGAGAATTAAAATGAATTTGAATTCGAAGAAAATGACAGAATTAAACAAATGTAAGCATACTTGAACATACCATGATTTAATTATAGATTTCTTGTAAATATATAACATGTCTTGTTCCCAGATAACTTCTCACTAATCAAGCTCAAACATAATGTAGTTATCTACAGTGTTATTGAAGTAACCACTTTACACTTTAAAAATAATGTTTAGCTACATCAGTCATGAACAAAATAATCTCTCTGATTAACGATTGTAACTGTAAATGCTAGCAAATTTAGGAATTTTGAAAAGCTTTGAAATTAAATACAAAACACCATCGCTGATCTAACCATCTCTTTGTTGGGGGGGTGGGGGCATTTGTCAATGCATTATCACCACATAAGAAACGACATACCTATTATGACGAAATTTAAATGGCCCTAAAGCACTTCTGGAGGAACACAATATAAACATGCACCATCAATAATTTTTTACGGGTTTGTGACTCATGCAAAATTTCATACATCATGAACAAATATAAAAGTTAAAACATCCAATACATAAACCTATAAAAAGTACAAAAAAACAAAATTCCTGAAATGGCAACGCGCAACATCACACAGTAAATTGGACAAAATCTAAAAAGGAATTAAAGATAATAACAAATCAAATTGTCAAACTAAAAATGCCAAGGAGTGCGTAAAATTAATAGACAAGAATTAGTGTATCTCTTAATATCAAATCTACTCCTTTTGAGTCTTGCCGCCTATGCACTGAGAACTGATGACAATATGCAACCAAACTGCCACATCACCCCAAAATGTACATAAGAGCTGGCAAATATTTCTAAATTTACTTCTGGTTCAGCATAGAGTGAACAAAACTCAAAAAGCAAAAAAGCTAATGTATCAATATGACTATTAAAAGAACCAACATTTTTATATATTTGGCCAAAAAATTTAACGAGATCAAAGTGATAAGCCTTTATCTAAGATAACAATGACATCATTCTTCCTCTATCCACTATAAAACACTATACAACACCACAACATAATTTTTTACAAAATTATATAGTTTATTTTTATTATTATTGACGTGAATTTGATTTTTATTATTCTATTCATTTTTGGGGTAAAATGGGAAAGCGGGAGTTTCTGCAATGTTGTTGCCTCGTTAATATTATTCAATGTATCATAACTACCTGACAGATAACATAAATATTTCAGCACCTAGAATCACACGAGAATCTGTCGCAGGGAGGATGGGTGGCAAATAAGGAGAAAAGGTGAGTTATTTGACAAAAACAGCTGCTTTTGCTGCTCATAATTAAACACACACAAATTTGAAAGAAATGTAAGGGCCTTTCAAATATACAGAAATCATAAGCATAAATAGAGTGTAAGTGCACACATATAAGTTTTGGCTATTATTAAGTATTTGAGGTTGTTATCTCGAGATGACTAAAAATAGAACTAAAACGTAATTTTGAGATATTGAGTGAACTTGAAGGACAGCTAAAGAAACCCTCAACTTCATGAGTAACGGTCCTTGCATACTGAACCATGCAAACCTAAACAGAGTCAGAGGTCATGGTGATCACGAAATCTGTTCAGAAGCAGACACCTCCATAAAATCGATAGATACGTATTACTGAAACACGCACAACGCGAGAAGATAGTCTGGATCCAGCCATCCAATTATAGATCTACCACATCTTCACTGAATATACATAAGATAGTTCTTGAGAAGGCAGAGTGAGTGACAGCTTGAGGTAGATAAGTCAGAGTGAGTATACTCTGGAGTGAAAAAGTAGGAAGAGAGAGGTACTTCTGGAGTAGAAAAGGTTCTGTCGGAACCAAGACTACAGAAAAATGCTATCCAGCCCACCACGCCGCCACGTAACACATACAGCTCCTAGTCTCGTTCATCGACCTTATTCAAACAACACTAATGAACAAAACAGGCTCCATGAATGAATCAAACTACAGGGCAATACAAAACTCTGAAGTGTCATAGTGTGATATTAGTGAGTACTACAAACAAAACCTGAGTAATTATCCAGTCAATATAGATTAATGATTCATACGGAATTTTTAAATTGGAGAAAAAACTTTCACCATGCAAGTCCAGTTATTCATTTGAGTCAGTCGTGTTTTTTTCTAATCACACATATTAGTAATACAAATTAAATACATTTATTTGAAGAAAAGATTCTATATATCTTCAAACTGAAGCGTTATATTCTATACCAATTGGTGGTGGGGGGGGAGAGCAGCCTAAGATACAATTACACATACCTAAAACTTTCCTAAATCCTACCTTTTCTTGGAACAAATAATACTATCTGAACTTGTGAACACTTGATTACAATATAAACGATTAATACTACAAATACTGACCAATAATTTGATTTGGAAAACTAAACTAACTCTTGTGAACATATAGTTTGACATTGTTAACTCCCTCCAAAGGAAGTATAAAGCTGAACTCCGATCTCAGACTCTTCTCTCTAGCTAAACCCCCTCTGGACACGCCCCCAGGTAATAAATTTTGAAATGTCTTCTATCTGCAGGGCGTCTCAGACACCATACCGATAACACTTGTGCACCACTATGTCATAACGACGCCTGGGGAATAACACACATCATACATTCACTCTCATTTGGCCCACTGCCAATAGATCCATCTTTCCGCGTACCATAAGTCGATAAAAACATGGACTTAAACGGGCCAAAAATCTATATCGGCGACAACCATACAAACCAACCAATCATATCATATTCCAAAATTACCCAAAGATTCTGGATAGAACCAGTCCAAGAAATTCTGCGCCCTACATCTTGTCACTACCAATTTTCAGACTATATCGATGGATCATTTGCGAAAAAATTATTGGAAAGCTCACAACCCACCACAGGCCACCCTATGTCACGCGAACAAATTACAAGTACAAGAAAAATTCACTGCTGGCCATGTTTTCAAGCTGGACAAAAAGTCACAAAGGCACATAATCTGCAGTAGGATCACATTTACTGGCATATATTCCATTATCTCTTTATGCATATTTCAAGCAGTGTATCGCACACCGCGGGCCGCCACACTACCCCAACCAAATTCCTAGCCCGGCATCTTGTGAAAGACCATCCAAAAAAAAATGGGAACATTCATAATCAGGCCTCAAGGTAATGGCATAATAATACCTTATACCTTATTATAACGAGTTTAAACATACGATCATCACTGTGCTTCAGCACGAATGGTCATAATCAGTCCCCGATCGTCCCTAACCACCTGAAGATGTCACTGGGAGTGCGCCCCACCGCATCAGAGGCACAGCAACATTCCATCAACAGTAAATTCAGCTACATTTACATGTACAATATGATATTTGAAACACATCAGCATTCACAGTGAGAGACAAGACATCAATTTGTCTCCATATGCGCTTCCCTAATAAAGGATAATACTCAGAATATTTCAATTTGTCCTTTTGCATCAAGGAAATAACAAATTAACATCTTAACTCTCAAACTAATGCCTGAATTTTAACCTTATGGACTTGACTGTATTACTGGACGCAGATCTCAACTTGGCACATAATCCTTCTAGCAACATATTAAGTCCCATAGACTTAGACAGGCCATCGTTCCCAGTAAAGCAACGTTAAATTTCAACCGACACAGAAAAGTTAAATAAATATACAGATAGAATAAATACAATATAATTATTATAAAATATTATAAAAGATAAGTAACTTCAAGTGTGGCATTTCTATCAGGAACAGTTACAACACCTGGTTACTGCCTCATCTTTCGTTGTCTAACAAAATAGGTTCATAAAGCTCTAAATAAAAACATGTGATACACTACAACATCACACCAACCAGTAAGTAAGCATAACCTCCTTTAATGTCAGCCAACAGCACGAAACTATGTCAACAACTCAAAACTTCTGATAACTTTTCCCGCTACCCCACCACTTCCCACCCCATCAATCAATACAACCAACCACAAACCTCCAGGATAACTACATCCCTGGCAGTAAAACATCCTTAACAAAATGCCATTTACGGGCAGAATGACACAACACTGGTACCGCCGTTTAACAAAGTACACATCCTTCCACGAGCACACAACCACCATTATGATGAAACACTAATCCATCTTAGGACTTGCACTCCCTCTAATCAAACAATAACAAACATAACAGAAATCCTGGATAACTTTATTGATATACCAGTTTAAAAATAAAAACCCATGATACACGGAATAACAGGATAAAACTTGGCACAAGAAACTTACGATTACATGGGAGGAATGGATTAAAGAAGGACCCTATTACAAATGGCTTGCTGACAGTGAAAAACCTAGAAAAGCTTGAAGTGTCTCAAACTCACCCCAATGATTTGCCAATAAAAAAATATACAAATTAAATGATCTTCCAACATTGAAGGATGAAAATGTGATGACAATAGATAAAAAACACTGTCAAAGCACATTTAACCGTAGGACAAAGTATACACAATATACTAAAGCATCAAAAATCATTCTTTAGCTTTGCTGTACCATCAGTCTTAAAGGGAGAAAGGCGACACAACTAACAGGCATCTAAGAAAAAATAATGTGATATTGTTAAATTATGTACATGTACAAAAACAAGTCTAAATAAGATACTGAATGATACCCACCCCATCCAAGCCCGATAAAGAGTTAATTTTGTTATTTTAGGCTTGTAAGTTACCCTAAGACAACACTCAATGAAACACTACAGGGTAAGAGCTTATACAAATTCAAACAGTGCATACATTCATACACGCGCTAACACACATCGTGCATGCATGTCACACATGTCAGCCCCTGCAGTGCATTCAACTGGAAAGGTGCAAGAACTCAAATATTGCTAACTTATGCCTGTTAGTGTGGCTCCTTCTCCCGTTAGGGTTCACAGCCGCTTGGCAATCTCCCATAGAATCTCATACTGTAGAACGTTCCATTATACATACACTTCACTTGAAGTTGGCTCCTATGAATAGATTAAAAACAAAAGTTATGTGTTGTAAAATCAGCACGGGGTGGAATGTATTACTTTGTGGAAATTGTAATAAAATGATACATCAATCACCTACTCACTCGGCTGCCACACTTTCGGATATGAATTCTGCAGTCATCTGCGCCTAACAATGAATATGAGTAAACAACTGGACACAACAGTTTGCAAAACAGTTCATATAATTTGTAAAAAACTACATTGTACATAACTGCAGATCTGAAAAGTAGAATTATCGAATACAATCCTGCAATCGCAACAACTTAAAGATCTATGTTTTGGATTTGCACAAACTAGTTGAGCACATATTTGATCAACTAAAGAAGGTAATAAACTACAGCAAGTATAAATTGATTCAATTACAGTAAGCTGTAAACAATTTAGAAATCAAAGTGATAACTATTTGTATAATGGCCATTGCTTCATATTTTGATTAAAGGTAATTCTAGGTTTAAAATTATATTAACTGTAAGGCCTACTGGATATACCTTTCCACCCACTATTTTGAATACGTAAGTCCAACAAATGATCCAAACATAGTGACAAATGGCAAATGCAATGTTTGATTGAATTGTACACTTGATTATTCATCTAACATTATTGATAATTCAGAAAAACAGAGACAGAATCAACATTTACTATGCACTCACTGATAGGAAGGGCAAGAAACTTAAAGAGAGGCCTACATTCTACCAACAACTAATCTAGCGACGAACTCATACCAATACAATTACATGCACTCGCAATTCTGCAAGTTTGAAGAAAAAAAACAATTCTCTTCCAAGTAAACCTATTAAGTGTTAGGCTGTTCAATGTCATAATCCTCAATATCCTGTCGCTATGAAGAATAGAAAAGTCCTTCCCACTATGGGGATGTCCTCATTATGCATAATAAAGCTTATGGGATTACCAGGATAGATATTAGAATGAGAACTACCGTCCTTCATTCACCTAACCACTTTATGTACTTGTACATTCGCATTTACAAGATTTTAAATCAATTAACATATTAGAGTTTACAGGATACTTTGTAATACGATCCACATAGTAATTCAAAAACTTGCACACATAAAACACTTGTACAATAATTTGATCATTTTCAATATAACAATTACAATTAAAAATAATTATGTATAGTAAGCTACTGATCCATATAGATCAGCCATTCCACGTAAGGTCAAACATCAAACTCAAAATGAAGTGACAATAATGTCACTTATAGCAAAGAGAATATTGAGAACACTAATCATAAATCTCAAAGATTTTAAATAAAGCATTGAATGAAAACAGAACATAACATGAAACTTTGGTAAAAAAGAAGGGTTTGGTATAAAATCACAAACAAGAAAATAAATGAAGTTCTGAAATTTTCCCAAAAATAAAACAAAAATCGTGGATAGATGGTGCTTTCCTGCATCATTAGTAACATTCCTTAATTTTGATAAAACATTAAGAATTTCGAACAGCGCGATTCCAGATTCATCATGAAAACACCGCGGCGAAATATTCAACCGATCACAAAATAAGGGATTTGTAAGATACTAAAAAACTAGAAAGAAGTTCAGCTGGTCGTATGACATGTAAGAAAAGTGTGTAGTGATCAGAGAATATAAATATTTCATTTGCCTTCATACCATTGAAGAAAAAACAATCTCAAGAGTGTCACGCATCCAACGCATACTGGATGTGTCGGACAAATCACATAACCAGAATAGTAGATCAAAAATTTGAGAAATAATGAAGCTGAATGCTTATCTGATACCATTAGGTAAAGCTCTCACCAGTTCACTTTATAAAACATTGATAATTTTTTCAAAGCTTGCATATTTCCCAGAATGACTATTCCATTATCAAAACACATCATAAAGATAGTCATGACAAAGTTAAGATATGACCACCATTTCACCGCCAAAAATGTGTACAAATATATAAATGGTCTGAAAGTCTCACTATTTTCATGCAGAATTTTAAATAGCAAGACAATTTAGATAATTCATACATGTAAAACAATAAATGGAGAAAAATTAAAAAATGTTACCCTACCCTTAATTGAAAAGTGTGAAAAAATAAAGGTAGCATTTGCCAAAGATAATATCTGGAAACCAGCAAATACAGCAAAATTAATACAATGTTGCCCTCTTATATTTCCCTGAGAGTGATAAGTTCTGATATGTTGCCAATTCAATAGCTTTTTCAAATAATTTGAACAATTTAATTTAATACTGATTTGAACCGCAAAGAATACTCACCTTTACATTCTATTATTTTCCATAATGTATTGGAAAATTTATGATTTTCTCTTGTAAACTACCCGGCACCTGTTCTTATAATACATTATCATATACAAAAAGCAAACATAAGCATAGTTTCAAAGTCTAGCAAGTCCTCCACAAGCTGTCAGGCTGCTAAAACAACCTGTTAAAGCAGAATAGTATGCTAAAATGCATTCTATGACACACTGTTTCTAAAGCAACATACCTAGTCTGCTCCAAACAATTTAGATAATCCATCGGAAATTGAATAAGGAAAAAACTGCTATCTTTGTCACGCTTGAATAAAACAAAAATCTGATTAAGCAGCAAATTATCTTGGAGGAAAACATCATAGAGTGAGTGTACAATGGAGCAAAAAAGTTGCATTCTAGAACTAACTACATGCCCACTACCTCAGACTGCAAATAACACACGCAAAAAAAAATAGTTACAAATCTAGAAAAACGAAAGGCAATTGCCTTTCTACTCAGAATAAAGCAAAATTCAGCAGAAACATATTATTTTAAAAAAAAGTTCATATTTGGTATTTGGCATCAAATGGGTAAAACCTTGAACCATGTATCGCGTGAATTACAGAATGGGTAATTTTTTAAATAGTCCAAAAAAAGGAATTTCAACAAACACTCCTATCAAAGTATTTATACACTACATCAAATATTCATAAACAATTAAATCTTAAGTCTTAAAACGTCCTTATGACAGCTGTAAAAAAACTGCAGCGAGTCACATTTCTTTGGCCATATCTCGCAACAAGGAAATTTGCACAAAATCTAACTTACGCATTGAATTGAGCTAGGGTATCAGTTCTAGTTCACAAAACTAACTTAAATACACTTGTAGTTTCATAGGAAAATCAATTGAAAAAGTACTGTCAAAACCCTTTTACACTCGTCACGCCGCAAGTCACGTCAAAGTAAACTGCAATATATAAAAAGTATTGATTATTGGAACAATCATTCATGAACTGAATCATGTATTGCAATCGCCATTGATTCAAAACATGTTCAAATTGTTGAAATAAAGCCAGTTGATAACATTAACACATTGAAACTTGAAATTTTTGTTTCAAATTCACGCAGTCACTAATGAAGGCTGATAAATATTAGCTTTACATCATTAATATTTTGTTGTGCCACTTGTCCCCTTTACCATATCATAAGCTGAATATATGTAATAATCAATAATATCAAATTTTATATTCAATATTGCTTCATTCTTTGTATGCATTCTTAATCAATACAATTCTATTATCAAACATCAATTATTAATAGTGATAACAAATTTGAGAATTTCTCCTCACACCTCTTTTCACTCATTGAGAACAAGTGCATTTTCTACCCCTTGATACAGACTTTACATTTACTAATGATTTGTACATTATCATTTTGTAATGAATCTGATATGATAAAGTATTAATATTTTTTATATGAATCCTAAATAGAAATGACTTTAATTACTTTTGTGATAAATATACTAATGTCAATGAATCAAAAACTCCAGCCAAAAGGTAGAATATTGGAAAATTTCGGAGAGGGGAAGGAACTGCCCCCTGCCCCTCCCCACTGCTACGGCATTGGAGGGGGTACCGCCACCCCCCGTGACTAGAATCCAGTTATCCCACACTTTTGAGAAGAACGTCCTGACGTTCCATATACACCTAACCATGATTAACTTCGCAAACTAAATAGCTTTAGTGAATTGCAGTAATATTTTACTCTTGAGATACATATATAAGGCATCACTACTGGGACAGCAACTTTGAAATCGCCACACAATAGCTATGTAAAATCTCACTTATATTTATTATCAATTTTATTAGCAGTAGTACCACGCCAGTGATATTAACGATGATATAGTAACACAACAACAAACAACAAACAACTACTACTAACTACACTACTACTACTAACACTACACTACTACTACTACTACTCACTAGACACTACGACTACTAAAATACGTACTACTCTACACAGGAACCGACACTTCCCAAAACATTTTTGCCGCCCCCCCCCCAAAAAAAAAAAATACAACAAAATCAACAACAATAGTACAAGAAAATTCAAAAAACGGTTAAAGCTCCACTTATTATAAATGAAAACATATGGGTGTCTTGCCCCCGCCCCCCCCCCCCCCCGCCCGCCCCGCCCCCGTGCGCGCCTGGTTGCTGCTGCTGCTCCTGTGTTAGCGGCCTTGAATTTCCCAGACGACTAGCCGATCGTCATACGGTCGAGTTAACATTTCGTTCGATCGTCCAGACGAAAGTTTTCATATATTCTCGATGGGTGTTGGTCTGAATTTGTCCCACGGGAAGGGGGGGAGGGTGGAGAAGGGTGGGGAGGGTTGGGTGGTATGTTCTTGCATACGCAATTCGCAACCCTCAGACCTTTAGCTTTCAATGACTACCAATCTGTCTAATAGATGAAAATGCAAACGAAACCAATTTTTCAGGTTAGGCGGCCTAGCTAGACCAGTAGTAATACCTACGTATGTAGATACTAATATAGTAGTAGTTTGGTGGTATAGTAGTAAAGAATAGGGAGTATATGTAGTAGTAGTAGTACTAGTAGTATAGTAGTGGTGTAGTAGTATAGTATGGTGTATATAGTGTAGTAGTGTAGTAGTAGTAGTAGTAGTAATAGTAGTATAGTAAGTGGTAATGAACGTAGTAAGTAGTAGATAAGTATAGTGGTGATTAGTAGTAGTATAATGGTAGTAGTAATATTAGTTAGTGGTAGTATAGTAGTAGTGGCTAAGTAGTGGAGAGTAGTAGTAGTAGTATAGTAGTAGTAAACGTGGTGTAGTAAGAGTGGTGGTAATACGTATTTTGTATATAGTAGAAGCTATGCAGCAGCACAGTAAGTAGTAGTAGTAATGGTAAGTAGTAAGAAGTAGTAAATAAAAAGTAGAGTAGTAGTAGTTTAAAATATTTTGGTAGTAGGCAGTATGCAAATAGCGCGTAAATAGTAGTAGTATGCCTAGTAGTTTAAAAAAAAGTTAGGCTATAGGCTAGAGTAGTAGAAGTAATATAGTATAGTAGTATAGTGGAGTAGTATAGTAAGTATAGTAATATATAGTAAGTAGTAGTAGTAGTATAATAGTAGTAGTATTAATAAAAGTAGTAGTAGTAGTGGTAGAGCAGAGTATAGTATGGATGGTAAGTAGTAGCATATATAGTAGTAGTAGTAGTAATAAGTAGTAGTAGTAGTAGTATAGTAGTAGCTATCAGTAGAATAAAGGTATACAGTAGCATAGATAGTATAATAGAAGTGTAGTAGTAGTAGTATTACTAGTAGTAGCGTAGTATCGAGTCGTAGTATTATAGTAGTAGTAGTAGTAGTCGCGTAGTAGTATCGAGTAAGTAGTAGTAATAATAGTTAGGAGTAGTATAGTAATAGATATACGAGTAGTCGTAGTAGTCGTAGAATAGTATAGTAAGTAGTAGTATAGTAGTCGTAGTATTAGTAGTAGTAGTAGTAGTAAAGTATAGTATAAGTAGTATAGTAGAAGATCATCAAGATATGTTAACATATTGTTTAAGTTGCGTATGCTGGTTCTATCTACTAGAATGGATATAAACACGTGATTAACTGATATCAATTAAATGTACTTGTTTGTCCCACAACTTGCGATAATGTAACGCCTGTCTGTGATTCTGTAAATAACCTCCAAGGCCATACGGTATTCTTCTATTTTACCTGAAATTACACTTTTATCTAACGAATATTTACACCAATCAGAGATGTAATGTTTACTAGTATAATTACTGAAAAGTATTTGATACCAATTCTATCTTAAAATTCAATCACGTATAATCATACACACATAAATCTTGTGTATCACTTCAACACCCTATAAAACAGTTTAAGAACCTGAATTAACTGTGAAAATAAACGCTAGTTTATTTTTTCCATTGATTATTTTTTTCTTACGTGTCTATGATGACTTTTTTCCTTTTTTTTACATTTTAAGCCAAGTAAAAATAACAAATATTTTCTCACTGGACTATACAAACTATGCGGGGCAAGTTCAGCACCATTTTCTATATTCCTTGTTCATATGCTTAAAGCTCAAAACAAACTTAAAGCTTACAAAAACACACCGCATTTTAGTTTTTCATTTTTTGACATTTTGAAAAATCTATCAACGCAACTCAGGCGTCTCTATTTGAATATTCATGTTATGAACGTAACTGTAAAAAAATAAACGTGAAATATAGAGTCCAAACTGAAATAATATCGCATCACTTGTTTAAGTGCTCCTTGACATTTTGTACCATAAATCTTCAGAAAAAAAAATTAATTAAATGCAATTCAGATCAAGCGACCAATCAATCGAGAGAATTCTTCCTCTTCTTAATTTCATAATTAAAATGATATCTGTTGTATGGTCTCAAGATAACAATCATATCCATTGGGTAGATTGGGGGAGGGGGGGGCGAATGAACATGTTGAATAGAATGCCAGCTGTGTATGTGTGTCATTAATTTCGTCGAGAACATACTATGACTGATCCTCTGGAGATAATGGGGAAAGGGCTTCATAAGAGAAATAGATTGTTATTTCATATTTGTTAGACCTCGTCCCCCGCACTCGTCGGAGTTTAACATCGCAGTATAACTAAGCCTTGAGGATAGTTATTTCTTTCTTGAGCTAGAAACAATTGCCAACTGGTCGCATTTCATTGTTATACACGCCGTAGGTGCAACCTGAACGCTGAGTGAATTGCAAAATCTATGTCGAAAAGAGAAATTATTCTCACAAAATAAAATAAATAGACGTCATCAAAAGTGTGAATTTTCTAAACTGTGACATTTATAACCGGCATAGTCACGTCGTATTGGGGATGCTGTTTTCCCGCGTAATATTTCATTCAAACCGAGCAACTTGAGCAAACACACATTAAGTCTGGTCGCTAGCGAGAAACAATACATATTTGTCCAGGTTTTGTGTTAGCCCTGTTACCCGTTGGACCTCAATTACACAGGTTTTATTTACTTCATAAAATCTTAAAATATGCCGTCAACGACTCGCACAATTAAACGACCTCGATGCTAACCACATTTAAAGAAAAAAAAAAAATGCTGTCTAATATCTAGGCTCTGTCACCGACGGGCGGAATACGTTGCGCCAACAAAAATAGTCTTTTTGCTTCCAACATATTTCATCTGCTCCAACGTGCGGCACATGGTATTGATTATGTGGGTTATGGGAAACTGTTATGATTGATAGTCAATTCATTGACAAAGTTCGGAACAATGAATTGAGTTTCTGAAAGACGGAGGGGAAAAAAAAAAACATGATTGCTTCTGCAGCCACGAATTGTGGAGAGACGCTGGTGGCCATGTGTGTATTTCTAATTCTATTTACACGAACACAATTTACTTTTAACAGCGTGTACGTTTTTGATCCATGAGACGCGAACAATTACATGAAAGACCGGGATGAATCGACTTTTTTTTTTGCGAGGCGCGAGCTGGTAAAACAAAATGCATACTTTGAAGCTTTTTTATCGTTATGTGATAAAATTGTGGATAAAAGCAACGACAATGAATGAATGTATCATGTTTAACTCCCACCATTGTCAATTTTCAAACACACTCGTAGACATTTCCTG
>JZLH01S0596831.1:55723-69701 GCA_001188425.1 Eucidaris tribuloides | reverse complement strand
CCGTGGATCGCGCTATCGCCGCGAAAATTTGCACGTGCATAGAGCCGGACGTAATCTCCAAGACTGTATAGTTAGATTTTTGAAAAATAATTATCTTATATTTTTAAGTAATTAATTATGCATATTTATGTATAAAATCATATTTTTGCCTATAACTCCCTTTAAACAGCTCACTTAATGCTAATTTTTGGTGATAATATTCTTTTTGACATTTCTAACAATTATCTATCAAAAAAAATGCTGAATCAGAATTAGTTTCTTATGTATTTTATTGTTTCATGAATTTCTTATGTATTTCTTTGTTTCTTTTGACCTTTTGTCTTTTATTGTTTTTTCGATGAAATTTCTCGGAGACACTTTTGCAATCATTAAACAGCATAAAATTAGTTAATTTCAATCAGTAAAAGTAAAAATAATCATACATTTATGAATTTGGGATGAAAACACAATTTGCATTGAAATAACACACGATTTCATGTTTTTGAGCGATTTTTGGTGTGACATGCAAGTACCAAAAGTTGCGTAACTCCGGAACCGCGTACCCGGACGTCGCGAATTTGGTCTCAAAAGATGCGCAACACTTGAAAGTAAAAAGTCAGCGAGCGACGCGGTCAAAAAATTTCGCGCGGCGGAATGGTCGGGAACTTTGGTCAAGGGGGGGCTACTTTACGCCCCCCCCCCCCCCGGCCCCAGATAGGGTTAAATCTGCTTCATTTGTAATTGTTACCTTAACTGGAACCAAAATCCAAAAATTCATATTTGTGAGAATTTATCTTACTCACAATCAAATCATGATGGCCTTTTATATATATTCATATACTAAATGAATGAGATCATAACTTTATATTGAATTGCTGCTTGACCCTGCATATATGACAGCTCCATTCCATAAGCTCCCGTGGCCTTTGTTTGTTTGTTTTGTTTATTATTAATATTTGATTATTATATTTTTTGGCTTGTATATTGGGAAATATTTAGATTTTTAGCAGAAATGTAATGATTAAAGTGGCCTTGAGTTGTGGGTGTAAACTATGCACATCAGTAAATCACAGTTATTCTTTTTGACATACACTGTATACAATGCTGTTGAAGTATAATTTGTAAATATTCATAAGTTGAATGAATCTGTTATTAGTTATTACACATTTTTGAGGAAGAGTTTGAAATAAAGTTTGTCAAGGCATTTTTATACCCCTACCAATAGAGTCTACAGGGGTTATTAAGCATTGTCCCTAGTCCGTCCATCATTCCTTCCATCCATCCATTCTGAAATGGTTTCCATGCAATAATTTAAAGAATATTAGATTTAAAAAAAAATGGTGTGTAGGTTGATGACACTAAAAACAGGTCAAGTACAAATTTGGAGTCTGTCAGTCAAAGGTTAAATGTCACAGCTCTTTATATATGCAAATTGGTTTCCATATTATTATTATTATTATTATTATTATTATTATTATTATTATTATTATTATTGTTATTATTATTATTGCTTTTGTCATCATTTTGGATGACAGGGACTAGAAAAACAAACTTAATCACTATTACCCTCAGGCATCCAGTCCCTGGTAGTTTTGCATGTGGATATGTGACCACAACACCGGGTTGGGGTTTCCACCCTTCTCTTTCCGATGAAGTTCTTTTACGTGCTGAGGTGTTTCTGTATCAATAACTTTAGAGATACTGGTCAGAATTTGATAATTTCGGGGTGTAGGTAAGTGACACTAAAATACAGACTAAAGAACTAAGAAATGCTTACTGATCGCATTAAGCGGGGACATCAATGTCCTGTAGACACAGCTCATTTCTAGTTTTTGTATATATTTTAGAACACTTGTGACAACAACAAAAAAGGGACAGTGCAGCATTGAAAAGCTTTACTTTTGTGCATGCACTGTGGTAGATGTACTCTATAAGTATACTGTGCAAAGCTGACTCAAGTAGATGCCCCAAACAAGCGTTTATGAGTTGAATCATTTGTGAATAATGCTACCTACTACTTTCGATGATTCCCGTTTTCATAGATATACCTCTCCCGCCATCGTGGATACTACCTCGGCCCTGTATCATCCGTCACTTTGTTACCCACTACCTGGACGTCAACAGCATTCCACGCAGGTCCTTCTTTGAGTTGTTGGCGCTCTTCGCGGAGAATGAGTTGGAGAGGGAAAAGTTTCAGGAATTTTCATCTGCTGAAGGCCAGGTATGTAACTTATACCCTGTTCAGTAGTCTCCAAAGACAGTTTCAGAAACATCTCGTTGAAATATTTTGTCGGAAAGGACGTGGAGGGTAGTCCGAATGAAAACTCAAGAAAAAGTTACCCTCGAGGTCAACTTGTAGATGTTACCTGGATAATGCTTGGTGCGAAAGACTGTCTCTGTGACATCCCAAAGAAAGTAACAGAACCTTGTGTCTATGTGTTAGAATTTCTTCAAATGGTAAACCTGGGCCCCCGTAGGTACCCAGGAGCAGGGCCCCAAAAGTCCCCCCTCCATGGGGTGGGGGGGGGTGGAGGGTCAAGGGGAAAAGTCACATTATCATTTTTATAATGAATGTTCAAATTTTTACTTAACTTGGCAGAATCATATGTATGGCAAGGGGATGCAAAGTTTTTCAAATGGGTCTTGTGACACTATTGGTGCCTACATATCAGGCTCCAAGGACCAAAACTATGTACAGTTGATGATGTACTCTCTACGGGCACCACAAAGAGGTTACGGACCTCGGGGCGAGCATCCTGTCTGCTCTTAATTTTTGTTTGATTTGTATTGTTTTTCTTTAGTTACTCAGTTTGGATCTAGACAGAATACTTGAAATACGGTTTCTTTTAGGTATCGTTATTTATCCAATTCATATGTGAACCCTCACACGAACTACAATTGTTTATTTTTGTTTTTTTGACAGCAAGAGTTATTTTCGTACTGTAACCGTCCAAGGAGGACAATTTTGGAGACCCTGCAAGACTTCCCTCACGTCAGCACCACCGTTCCATTCCAGTATCTGTTTGATCTGATTCCCTGCATTCAGCCCAGGGCCTTCTCTATCGCATCAGCACCAACAGTGAGTACAGGGGCATAGCTAGAATTCTATTAAGGGGAGGGGCTGATTCTTGGTATAGCTAGAATTATATTAACCCTAATCATACCGGGGGGGGGGGGGGGGCATTATGGCCCCCCCTCGACAAATTTTCGCGATAATGCCGTTGTGCGAAATTTTTTGACCGCGCCGTTCACTGGCTTTTTACTTTCAAGTCTCACGCTTCATTTAAGACCATTTTTGAAAAAATCGGACGTACCGTTACGACGCTGCGCGACTTTTCGTACATGCACGCAAATCCAAAATTGCTCAAAAACGTGATTTTGTGTACAAAATCAATGCGAATTGTGTTTTCAGCCAAAAATCACAAATGTATGATTATTTTTACTTTTACAGGCTGAAATGGATTAAGTTTATGCTGTTTATGATCGCAAAAGTGTCCCCGACAAATTTCATTGAAAAAATAATGAAAAACAAAAGATCGAAAAAACAAAGAAATACATAAGAAATTCACAAAACAATAAAATACATAGGAAATTAATTCTGATTCGGCAAATTTTTTTGTAGGTAATTGTTAGAAATGTCAAAATGAATGTTTTCACCAAAAATTAGCATTCTACTAGCTATTGTAAGCGAGATATAGGCGAAAACATAATTTCATACACTTATTTGCATAATTAATTACTTAAAAAATTTAAACAATCAATTTTTTGAAAATTTTACTATACAGTCTTGTAGTTTACATCCAGCTCTATGCGCGTGCAAATTTTCGCGGCGATCGCGCGATCTGTGGCCGAGATCTCAGGGGGGAGGGCCATAATGCCTCCCCCCCCCCTCCGGTAATTAGTAGACCAGAAATAGCCCGGTATTTTTAGGGTTAAGGGGAGGGGGAAACTGATTCCCTGCATTCAGCCCAGGGCCTTCTCCATCGCATCAGCGCCAACAGTGAGTACAGAGGCATGGCTAGAATTCTACTAAGGGGATGGGGGCTGATTTGTTGCATACTGTGAGTACAGAGGCATAGCTAGAATTATATTAAGGGGAGGGGGAAACTGATTCCCTGCATACCGCCCAGGGCTTTCTCCATCGCATCAGCACCAACAGTGAGTACACAGGCATAACTAGAATTCTGTTAAGGGGAGGGGTGGCTGATTCTTGGCATAGCAAGAATTAAGGGGAGGGGCTGATTCCTTGTATACAGTCAGTACAGAGGCATAGCTAGTCCGGTGGATGTCCGTTTCCATGCTTCATATAACATTAATGTGTTGTGTTATATTGTATTATACCGGTATTCTGGTATTGTTCATGATTAGCTTAAAGGGAGAAGGAGCCAGCAACTAACAGGCGTAAGTTAAGAAAATATTTGAGTTCTTGCCAACCAATCAGATCACACGTGCACTGGTCTGGAGTTGACCATGCGTAACCGATGCATGCCACCCGACATGTGGTAGTTGTGCCGTGGTAATATATGCACTGTTTGAATCGATAAGCTCCTCCCTCTATAGCTGTTTCTGCAAGTTTTATCCCAACTTGCAAAGATGTAAAATAAACACAAATTAACTAATCTGTAGGGTCTTGCTGAGGATGAGTATCACACAGTACCCCTTATTTAGGCTGTCTTTATCACCATGTACCATCATTCTCACAATACTCACAATGTCATTTTTTTTTCTTAACTTATGCCTGTTAGTTTCTGGCTCCTTCTCCCTTCAAATAAATAATAATGAATAAGATCCTATTAAGGGGGAGATGATTTCTTGCATAGAGCCAATGGAATTCTTTATTGCATCAGTGCCAACAGATACAACATAATAACATATGATTACATTTTTGGCTGTGCATATTAAGAATATAATTTTCAAACAGAATAGAATACATATAAAAATTTGACTGAAATGCAATCATTACATGATGTCATACATAAAATACACAAGATTTGAATTAACTCAAAAATAGCTAGGCACTTGAAACAACCCTTTGTATATAGTGATATATAATCTTTATTTCTCTTTCTAGGCACATCCCAATGAAATCCACATACTGATGGCGGTGGTGAAATACAAGAGCAAGTTAGTCAAGCCAAGAGAGGGTCTGTGTTCCACATGGCTAGCGTCATTAAATCCATCAGGTAAGTCATGTGAGTTTTTAATGCTTTTAATGAAAGTTGAAAAACCAGAGTTATAATGAATGTCCAACATTTTCTCCAGCGACAATTGCTCCAACGATTATTTCATGCACTAACCCTTACCTCAACCCTAACCCTAACCCTAACCCTAACTCTCTACTCCACCTGTCTCCTTTGCCTGAAAATACCGAAAATCTGGAGGAAGGCAACCATCATTGCTCTGCCGAAGCCAAACAAGCCTGTGGACAATCCAAAAAACTACCGGCCCATTTCCCTACTCTGTGTCCCCTTCAAGCTCCAAGAGAGACTTCTTCTAGCCCGGCTGGACCCAATCATCGACCCCCAACTCCCAGATGAGCAAGCTGGCTTCCGTCGTGGACGCAGTACGGTATACCAGATTGTGAAGCTCACAAATGACATCGAAGACAGCTTTGAAAATCGCCGCAAAGCTGGCGTCATCCTGGTAGACTTGACTGCAGCCTATGATACCGTCTGGCACCAGGGCCTCATCCTGAAACTTCTCAAGACCATCCCTGACCGCCACCTTGTACAGTTCATTTCCACACTACTAGCTAACCGGAGCTTTGTTCTAAAGACGAGTGATGGACAGTCCAGCCGTCCACGTCGTCTTAGAAATGGTGTGCCACAAGGCTCAGTGCTATCACCCATGCTGTTTAATATCTATATCAGCGACCTTCCTCACACTACATCCCAACAGTATGGATATGCGGACGACCTAGCCCTTCTGTATTCAGGTAGTAGCTGGCCGGAAGTGGAAGACATACTCTCACGGGACATGGCACGCATAGCAGCCTACCTCGAGTCATGGTGACTGAAACTGAGCCTAGCCAAAACCACCACCACCGCCTTCCACCTCAACACCAAGGAAGCCCGTCGCCAGCTCACGGTGATGTTCAATGGAACACCTCTTCCGTACAATGCCACCCCAACCTATCTTGGAGTTAAGCTGGATAGGCAGTTGACATTCAAGCAACATCTAGAATCACTGCGTGCCAAGGTGTCATCCAGGAACAACCTCCTCCGTCGCCTGGCAGGGTCATCCTGGGGAGCATACACATCCACTCTTCGCACCGGTGCCCTTGCTCTGGCATACAGTTCAGCAGAATACGCCTCTCCAGCATGGTGTTGTAGTGTTCGTACAAAAAAGCTGGACACCACACTCAATGAGACCTTGAGATTAATCACCGGCTGCTTGCGACTCACTCCAAAGGAGCTCTTGCCAGTGCTAGCGGGTATTGCACCTGCAGCTCTCCAAAGACAACATCACATGGTATCGACTGGTGATTAAGGCCTCCTGAAACACCAACCACCCCCTCAACGAGCTTGTTCACAATTCCCCAATGGTGCGTCAACGATTACCCTCCCGCCACCCGTTTTCACGTGAAGTAGAATCTCTCCTCGGTTCAAACTTCAACATCTTGGACACATGGAGAACTTCTTGGCAAGAGACCACACCTCCGAACCAGTTCACAGTCACCCCAAACACAGCGTTGCCTCCAGGTGCTGATCTACCCCGCAGATCTTTGGTAACTCTCAATAGACTCCGCGCTGGTGTTGGTAGGTTCAACTACAACATGAACCGCTGGGGGTCTGCGGGCCAACATCATCATGCACTTGTGGTCCAACAGACCAAGACGGCATGCACCACATCATTAATGGAGTGCCTCTCCTTGGACGCACCAGAAAACTGCAATATTGATTTAGATCACCCCATCCCGAACACTGAGATGGCTGCAACAGCTGGAAACAAACTGCCTAGCTGCCTCATACGAAAGAAGAAGAACCTAACTCTATTCTAAACTGGAAACCAAAGGTAACCCTAACCCTAACTCTTTGTCTTCTAAGTTATTGTCGGCCGGAGCAACTTGTCGGATCACCCAGAATAGGTCATTGGAAGTTTGAGAAAACTGAGAAAGTTAAAAACACAAATTAAAAAACAACAAAAACAACATAAATATACATCACAAATGCATGTGTACTCATTCAATGAAACAGAAACTGGGGGCTTTATAAATAGGTGTTTGCTATAGACAGGTGTAATTTGTCTCTAAGGGAATCATTCCGGTAGACCTATAGCGCGGCCGGTTTGCAATAGAGAGTGGCCACTCAGACGGTTTAACGGAATATATACGAATAGATATGTATACGTAAACTTTAGGGTGATTTTAAGTTTGGTGTTGGTGTTAGTGTTAGTAGACATCAAGAAACGCTGTAAAACAAGCGCAGATACTGTGACTTGGATTAATGGCCACTTTCGAGTTCTGTAATCGATAACTTAACACTAGTGTCAAAGCCCAAGTTTAGTTTTGGGGATTTTTTTAATTTGAAAGCTTTATGCCCAAAGATCATATCCCAGCAATAAGAGATTCTGAATGTCTTTAGTTTTTTATTTAATTAATAATTCTTTCAGATGAATGTAACTCATATAACCTAACACCTTTATTAACCCTTTCAGTTGCTATAATGTAATAATAGTCGAAAATGCTCGGGGTCCCCCCAAGATTTTTCATTAATTGATAAAAAAGAAAAAAACTAAAGACATTCAGAAATCTCTTATTGCTGGGAATATGACTTTTGGGCATAAAGCTTTCAAATAAAAAACAAATCCCCAAACTAAAACTTGGGCTTTAACACAAGCTTGACATCACGTCCCCTTGTTCAACAACCATCAAAACATGTAAAAAAGTGCTGAAACTGTCGCAATGTCATTATGAAATTTGAGCAGTGTCGTATCACAAATGTAACAGTATGTTTGAAAGGTATGTACTTCCCTCCTTGATATCAATGTACTTGACTTATTTCACCATGTCTTATTTATTTCACAATCTTAAAATTTATAATTCTCTTGCCACTCGCAGTGTGCCAGTGCAACTGCCGTACATTACTACATAACTATCGCAAGACCCAGTTGGGTAAGCCAAGAAAATAACACTGGACATTAACAACGGAACTTAACATGATGATTTTCTTAATCCCTATATTCTAGTGTTAGTGAGTGGGACAAACGCATGTAAAATCGCTAACGACAAGCAACCCAGCTCAGTTCAGCAAGATGATTTTTATACCGCCCCGGCGACGGGACGTATTATGGTATCACGCTCGGTGTCCCGTCTGTCCATCCGTCTGTTAACTTTCCTTGTAAACGCCAAAACTTCAGTTTAACTTAATCTAGCCTCATATAATTTGGTGTGTAAGATAACATAGCATAGATCCCAGGAAGCTGTGATTTTGAGGTCGAAAGGTCAATAGTCAAGGTCACAGTGACATGTTTTCATCTTACCCTTGTCAAGTCCTTGTAAATGCGATAAACTTCAGTTTAAGCTTAACCCAGGCTCATATAATTTAGTGTGTATGATACTAGCATGGATCCCAGGAAGCCTATTGATTTTGAGGTCAAAAAAGTCAAAGGTCAAGGTCACAGTGACATGTTTTCATCTTACGCCTTGTGAAATCCTTGTAAACGTGATAAATTCAGTTTAACTTAACCCAGGCTCATATAATTTGGTGTGTATGATACTAGCATGGATCCAGGAAAGCCTATTGATTTTTGAGGGTCGAACGGTCAAAGGTCAAGGTCACAGTGACATGTTTTCATCTTACCCTTGTCAAGTCCTTGTAAATGTGATAACTTCAGTTTAACTTAACCGTAGGCATCGTATAATGTTGGTGTGTATGATACTAGCATGGATCTTAGGAAGCCTATTGATTTTGAGGTCAAAGGTCAAGGTCAGCAGTGACATGTTTTCATTTTCCGCGTTACAGGCGGGCGTATTATGTGCTCGCCCAGCGACACTGCTTGTCTGGTATATGACACTATGACAAACCAAACTTCCATAAATGCTTATATGAAGTTCTTTAGTCAAGACTACTAAGAAAGATCTATTTGCAAGTTTCAAATTAGTGCTCGTCGTTATGTTCAGCCAGAGGCTAACAATACAGGCAACATGTTTTCAAAAAAAAATGTGAGGTGCATATATCCTCTAAGTGTTTTTGAATAACAATCTAAAATGAAAGCCCCTGAAAAAATATTTCATCAAAATGACTTATCTTAGCTGCTTTATACAAAAGTGAAAACTCTCAGGATGTCTTAGGTTGACCGCAATTACCATGCTCATGTTACTGCCCACTAGACTTAGCGTGAGTAGATGTGCTGGAGTATTTAATAACTCCACACATGTGGATTTTCTTGGTCGATGTTTATTCATGCATATTCTGCCAGTGGTAACGATAAACTTTCCCAAACTTTGATATTGTAAAGTGTGAATGTGATTTGGTCCCATTTAAGGCACCTAGCTGCTGTAGCTGAGAATATCCACAGTTTTGAAAATCTTTAATTGAAAGCTCGCACACATGTTAGCCTATCGTCTTTAAGAATAAACACCAACACAAACACTAATCTGATACTGTGAAATTCTTTTTATGTTTTAGATGGCCATGTCAGGATACCGCATATGAGCGCAAGACACGGAACGATCACCTTTTCCTGGCTCTGATTCCACTGTCGTCATCGATGGTCGGGTACCAGAACAGGTGTGCTCCTTTTAGAAGCTCTTGTCCAATAAGAGGGCAGCAACAGTATACGGAAGGTAAATAATGGCCCATATAAATACGAATTTGATTCTTCTCTCTGTTTTGTAAAGTGGGGGTGGTGTTGAATTATTGTTTTGTCCCGTTGTTATTGTTACTGCCTGTACGCAGCAGTAAAGTGCTGTGGGGAGATTGTAATGGCAGTTGTGGAATCCACGAGGTCTCAAGTTCGACGTCCATCGCCATCAGCAGCTAATGTCCCTTGCAGCACACTCTGCTTTGAATCTGCTTTAAATCTGCTTATTGCTCTCCTACGCCCAGGTGTATACAATTGGTAACCCGGTAGGAGTAGAATGCGAGTCGCGCCTGGTTGTGGCTGCCAAAGTCTTTAACCGACCGATTGCTTACAGGAATCAGTATGGGCCCTTAACAAAGTCTAGAAGAGATCTACACAACGGCGCGTAGTGCAACGATTGGACTGATCTCCTTAGCTTGACAGGGTGTCTAAAAGAGCTTTACAAGCATCTGAATACGCGAGGCTGATAATAATGGTAAAGGACATCACTGATGTATTGTCATGATTAGGCGTATATAAACAAAAACTATTATTGAACTATTATAATCCGACGGCAATTGCGGTACAGTATGCTTCATGTGTGATCCTTGCTATATCCTCAATGTTTAATGTTAGTGATAGAGAATCATCGTACAGTAGAGTGACATGTAGAATGAGCTGAAATAAGGTTTTGTTATTGTGATGATGGAATACTTTTACAACTAATTAAGTGATCATCTTAATCTGGTCATAATAAATAACTAAATCGCTAATTATACAATTCCCCCTCAAAAAAAACAAAACATCAACAACTTGTATGACAATGGGATACTGACCTCCCTATTCTTCAAAAAGAAAAATAGAATCTATAATGAATGAATTTTAATAAAAATAATAACAAAATAAATAAATAATGAATATGAATACAAGATATAATAAATAGTAAATACAAATAAATAATAATAATAAATAAATAACATAAATAAATAAATAAATAAATAAATAAATGAAAAATAAATAAATAAATAAATGATAAGTAAAGAATGAATAATGAATGAACAATCAAATCAAAAGTCTCATAATGAATCAACAAGGAAGGAATAGACGGAAGGAAGGAAGGAAGAAAGGAAAGAAAATGAATAAATGAATAACCTTCTCATGTTGAATTGTCCTTGACCAGGGCCATTGATTTCTGTGATTCATCAGTGTTTAGCATTCCTCATTTCTTCTTCGCCAGGAATCGTGCTGTTTTTTCGGGCAGATGCCGAAATGGAAAGCACGGATTTCTTTGTAAAGATGAATGGCGACTCTGCAGATAATACATACTACTCATGCAACTCTTCACTGCCTTTCCTTCCGTGATCAAGGTATTGAAGAGATTAAGATTGATTATTGTATTTAATGTCGTACAGAATTTTGATCCTTGCTCCTTGCCAGTTTTTAAACCAGGATATACTTTTAGTCCGATCTGAACAAATCTACTATCGAAACTATACTAAAACAGAATCTAATCAAACAATTAAAATAATGAAATGGGTAAAGGATGAATGACTTACAAACTAATTGAATAATGTAAGGTGAGTGTGTGTGGAACTTTGCTAAGAAATACATGGCAGAACAAATATACTTAGCGTTTCGAAGATTTCATTTTTGTCAACCAAGTTTATTCATATAGGAGATATTTGTGATGTTAGTACTTGACGAATTTTTTAAGAATATCGGACAAAGCACTTGAAATGGTTGTGGTAAAATCGCACAGCAATTGTTACATTTGTCAAATAAACATATTACTTACCCCCAAAATAGACTGGTATCTATACAAGGTTTATTACTCTCCCATATATAGTTGGATGTATGGCTTGCTTATTTGGGGAAATGTTGCACAATATTTGTTATCCAAAGTACAAAAACTACGAAAAAATTTTCTTGATTATGTAAAATATTGATTATTATACTCCTACTGTAACTCTTCGTACTCAGTCAAGAATGGAATCTATCGCTGAAAGAGTGGCATTATCAATTTTGACTGTATATGTTTAAAATATAATTGGACTTGCTCCAATTACTCTGAGAGGATTTAATTACTTTTTGCCAAATTTTGTTTTCCCTGAATTTCTTTTTTGTGTTACATATCATTTCGTAGTTGTATTTTTGTCTTTTATCATGTTTGTTTTTTTATTGTTTTGCAGGGCCCTTGGGAAAAAGTTTTTTATAACTGAAAGGGCAAACTCTGTTGAAATAAATTGAAATAAATATAATAATAAATAAATAATAAGAATTGTATTGTCATGGCAGAACATCAGAAAACAAACAAATAAAATGTTTAAAAGACGAAAATGTAATTTTTAAGTGATCACAAGGAATACACTTTGTACATAACTTATGCAAAATGTTAAAGGGATCCTAGTATTTACATTTTCATTACTTCTCAAATGGATGCATTTCATAGCAAGTAATTTTTCAGGCATGTAAAAGGCCAAGGTAGTTGACATGATTGGGAGAAGTAAAAGCTAACCAGAGAACTAAATGAGCTGAATGTATACCAATGTTAATGGGACCTGTCACACAAAACGCACCTAAGTTGGAAATATAAGAAATTGCATTTCAAATACTATCTTAAAGTAGAGACTCCTAAGCTTTAACATGATGTAATAGATTGTTCTAGGATGAACGAAGCGAAACCTAATTTAAAAACCTGCTCACAGTTTGGAACTATCAAATGTAACCATTATCAGAAAGAAGGAAGAAAACGGCTGCAAAGATAGTCTCATTCATTGTGAAACAGAACCTTTGACAAGTTTCATAAAGAGTGCGGTAAAACTGGGTCACTGTTCAAAATGAAAAATTGTGACTTGACAATTCATGTTTATCTCTTACAATCTAATCAATCAATGAATGAGTTCATAAAGCCAGCTTTGTGTGATACCAAAATTATTGAGCAGGGGACTTGACGATATTGGATAACCAAGCAATTATATTCAGAGTTACAGTATCGTTACTCTCGCGATGTGAACATCGAATTCGGCCAATTTGCCAAGCTCCTGCAAAAATGGTCAAAAAATCGTTCAATCCGAAAAATAATACCTTCTGAGCACTTCTGCTCCTCAAAATTTGGACAGATAAAAAATTAGTGGATGTACGCTTTAGAAAATTCAGAAATCCGAGAATAAGTTTTACAACGCCGAAGCTTGACAATTTAATGGCATTTACATAAAAAGCTTCCAATTGCAGACTGTATTGATCGATTTGTGTGACAGGTCAGCACTGGCTAGAGTGTATATTGAGTGGAAGACATTTTGATCGTTTACTTTGAGGAGAAACAAGCTACATTTACCAGTATCGAATTTAATGTGAACACTGAGAAGAAAGTGAACCCATAAAAATCCACACAACAAATTTGGCGGCACCACAGAGCATTTTTGGATAATAATTGTATAACAAAGAGGAAATGATTGTAGAATTTTCACAGCAGAAACTTTAACCCTAATCAGCCCCTTTTTGTTAATTGCATAGCGTCGGGGGGCAGGCGATCACGCGCGATCTGCCTGCGAAATTGTGCACGTGAATAAGCTGGCATGTAATCTCCAAGACTTGTATAGTTAGATTTTCAAAAAATAATTATCGTTCTTTTAAAGTAAATTATGGCAAATTTATGTATCATATTTTTTGCCTATAACTCACTTTAGAACAGCTCACAGAATGCTAATTTTTGGTGATAATATGCCTTTTTGACCGATTTCTAACAATTACTATCAAAAAATTGTGGAAATCAGAATTAATTTCTTATGTATTTTATTTGTTTCGATGAATGTTCTTATGTATTTCTTTGTTTTTTCGACCTTTTGTTTTTTATTGTTTTTTCGATGAAATTTGTCGGGACACTTTTTGCGATCATAAACAGCATAAAATTAGTTAATTTCAAACAGTAAAAGTAAACACATTTATGAATTTGGCTGAAAACACAATTTACATTGGAAATAACAACAATTTCGTTATGAGCGATTTTTGATGGTGACATTGAGAGATGAAATTGTGTAACTTTCGGAACCGCCCGCGTACCGGACGTCGCGAATTTGGTCTCAAAAAGATGCGCAAGCTTGCAAGTAAAAAGTCGCAAGTGACGCGATTAAAAAATTTTGCGCCGCGGAATGGTCAAAACTTTGTCGAGGGGGGGGGGGGGCTATTTTTAGGCACCCCCCGCCCCCCCCCCCCCCCG
>JZLH01S0596831.1:40142-55698 GCA_001188425.1 Eucidaris tribuloides | reverse complement strand
TCTTGGCAAGAGACCACACCTCCGAACCAGTTCACAGTCACCCCAAACACAGCGTTGCCTCCAGGTGCTGATCTACCCCGCAGATCTTGGGTAACCCTCAATAGACTCCGCACTGGTGTTGGTAGGTTCAACTACAACATGAACCGCTGGGGGCTGCGGCCAACATCATCATGCACTTGTGGTCCAACAGACCAGACGGCGCACCACATCATTAATGAGTGCCCTCTCCTTGGACCACCAGAAAACTGCAATATTGATTTAGATCACCCCAATCCCGAAACACTGAGATGGCTGCAACAGCTGGAACAAACTGCCTAGCTGCCTCATACGAAAGAAGAAGAACCCTAACTCTATTCTAAACTGGAAACCCAAAGGTAACCCTAACCCTAACTCTTTGTCTTCTAAGTTATTGTCGCCGGAGCAACTGTCGGATCACCCAGAATAGGTCATTGGAAGTTTGAGAAAACTGAGACAAGTTAAAAACACAAATTAAAAAACAAACAAAAACACATAAATATAATCACAAATGCATGTGTACTCATTCAATGGAAACAGAAACTGGGGGCTTTATAAATAGGTGTTTGCTATAGACAGGTGTAATTTGTCTCTAAGGGAATCATTCCGGTAGACACTATAGGCGGCCGGTTGCAATAGAGAGGTGGCCACTCAGACAGGTTTAACGGAATATATACGAATAGATATGTATACGTACTTTAGGTGATTTTAAGTTTGGTGTTGGTGTTAGTGTTAGTAGACATCAAGAACCGTAAAACCAAGCGCAGATACTGTGACTTGGATTAATGGCCACTTTCGATTCTGTAATCGATAACTTAACACTAGTGTCAAAGCCCAAGTTTAGTTTTGGGGATTTTTTTTAATTTGAAAGCTTTATGCCCAAAAGTCATATCCCAGCAATAAGAGATTCTGAATGTCTTTAGTTTTTTATTTAATTAATAATTCTTTCAGATGAAGTGTAACTCATATAACCTTAACACCTTATTAACCCTTCAGTTGCTATAATGTAAAATATAGTCGAAAATCTCGGGGTCCCCCCCAAGATTTTTCATTAATTGATAAAAAAAAACTAAAGACATTCAGAATCTCTTATTGCTGGGATATGACTTTTGGGCATAAAGCTTTCAAATAAAAAACAAATCCCCAAAACTAAACTTGGGCTTTAACACAAGCTTGACATCACGTCCCTTGTTCAACAACCATCAAAACCATGTAAAAAAGTGCTGAAATGTCGCAATGTCATTATGAAATTTGAGCAGTCGTATCACAAATGTAACATTGTTTGAAAGGTATGTACTTCCCTCTTGATATCATGTACTTGACTTATTTCACCATGTCTTATTTATTTCACAATCTTAAAATTTATAATTCGTCTTGCCACTCGCAGTGTGCCAGTGCACTGCCGTACATTACTTACATAACTATCGCAAGACCCAGTTGGGTAAGCCAAGAAAAATAACACTGACATTAACAACGAACTTAACATGATGATTTTCTTAATCCCTATATTCTAGTGTTAGTGAGTGGGACAAACGCATGTAAATCGCTAACACAAGCAACCCAGCTCAGTTCAGCAGATGATTTTTATACGCCCCGGCGACGGGACGTATTATGGTATCACGCTCGGTGTCCGTCTGTCCATCCGTCTGTTAACTTTTCCTTGTAAACGCCAAAACTTCAGTTTAACTTAATCTAGCCTCATATAATTTGGTGTGTAAGATACTAGCATAGATCCCAGGAAGCCTGTTGATTTTGAGGTCGAAAGGTCAAGTAAGGGTCGCGACAGTGACATGTTTTCATCTTACCCTTGTCAAGTCCTTGTAAATGTGATAACTTCAGTTTAACTTAACCTAGGCTCGTATAATTTGGTGTGTATGATACTAGCATGGATCTTAGGAAGCCTATTGATTTTGAGGTCAAAGGTCAAGGTCACAGTGACATGTTTTCATTTTCCGCGTTACAGGCGGGCGTATTATGTGCTCGCCCCAGCGACACTCTTGTTAACACTATGAGCAACACCAACTTCCATAAATGTGTCATATGAATTCTTAGTCAACTCACTAAGAAAGATCTATTTCAAGTTTCAAATTAGTGCTCGTGTTAGTGTTACAGCCAGAGGCTAACAATGACAACAGTTTTAAAAAATGTGAGGTGCATAATCCTCTAAGTGTTTTTGATAACATCTAAAAGTGAAGCCCTGAAAAAATATTTCACAATGATTATTTAGTGCTTTAAAAAAGTGAAAATCTAGGAGTTCTTAGGTTGACCGAATTCACCATGCTCATTTACTCCCATAGACTTACTGTGAGTAGATGTGTGGAGTATTTAATACTCCACCACATTGGATTTTCTTGGGTGATGTTTATTCATGCATATCTTGCCAGTGGTAGCATAACTTTCCAAACTTTTGTATTGTAGTGTGATTGTTTGTCCATTTAAGCACTACTGTGTAGCTGAGATATCACAGTTTGAAAATCTTTTAAATTGAAGCTCCACAATGTTAGCCTATGTCTTTAAGATAACACCAACACAAACACTAATCTGATACTTGAAATTCTTTTATGTTTTAGATGATGTCAGGATACCGATATGGACCAAGAGAGGAACGATCACTTTTCCTGGCTCTGATTCCCCTGTCATCATGGTCGGACCAGGAACAGGTGTCGCTCCTTTTAGAAGCTTTGTCCAAGAGAGGGCAGCAAACAGTATAGGAGGTAATAATGGCCCATTAAATAGAATTTGATTCTTCTTCTGTTTTGTAAGTGGGGGTGGTGTTGTATTTATTGTTGTCGTTGTTATTGTTACTGCTGTACCAGCAGTAAAGTTGCTGTGGGGAGATTGGTAAGGCATGTGTGTGGTAATCCAGAGGTCTCAAGTTCGAGTCCATCGCACAGCACTAATGTCCTTCAGCAATCTGCTTTGATCTGCTTTAATCTGCTTTATTGCTCTCTACCCAGGTGTATAAATTGGTACCCGGTAGGAGTAGAATGAGTGCGCCTGTTGTGGCTGCCAAGTCTTTAACCCGTTGCTTACAGGAATCAGATGGGCCCTGTACAAAGTCTAAAGAGATCTACACAATCGCGTAGTCAACGGATTGACTGATCTCCTTAGCTGTGGACAGGTGTCTAAAAGACTTACAAGCATCTGATGACCGGGCTGATAATAATGTAAAGGACATCATGATGTATTTCATATTAGGCGCTATATAAATCAAAACTATTATTAACTATTATAGTCTGACGGCATTTGACGTACAGTATGCTTCAGTGTGTGTCCTTGCTATTTCCTCAATGTTAATGTTAGTATAGAGATATGTACATAGAGTGCACATGTAGAATGAGTGAAATAAGGTTTTGTTATTGTATGATGAATACTTTTACAACTAATTAAGTGATCATTTAATTGGTCAATAAGTAAATAACTAAATCGCTAATTATACTAATTCCCCCCTTCAAAAAAAAAACAAACATCAAACTTGTTGACAATGGGATACTGACTTGCCCTATTTTCAAAAAGAAAAACTAGAATCTATAAATGAATGAATTTATAAATAAAAAAATAACAAAATAAAAATAAATACATGAATGAATAAATATATAAATAAATAAATAAATAAATAAATAAATAAATAAATAAATAAATAAATAAATAAATAAATAAATAAATAAATAAATAAATAAATAAATAAATAAATGATATAAAGAATGAATGAATGAATGAATCAATCAATCAATCAATTAATGAATCAATCAAGGAAGGAATAGAGGAAGGAAGGAAGGAAGGAAGGAATAGAAAGATGAATAAATGAATAACCTTCTCATGGTTGAATTGTCCCTTGACAGTAGGCCATTGATTTCTGTGATTCATCAGTGTTTTAGCATTCCTTTTCTTTGTCCGCCAGGGAATGTGCTGTTTTTCGGCTGCCGAAATGAAAGCACGGATTTCTTTTGTAAAGATGAATGGCGAACTCTGCAGGATAATCATCTACTTCAACTCTTCACTGCCTTTTCCCGTGATCAGGTATTAAAATAAGATTGATTATTGTATTTTTAATGTGTTATAGATTTTGATCCTTGTCCGTGCAGTTTTAAAGCCAGGATATACTTTTAGTCGATCTGACAAATCTAATATCAAACTATACTAAACAATACTATCAAACAATTAAAATAATGAAATGGGTAAAGGATAATGACTTACAACTAAATTTGAATAAATGTAAGGTGATGTTGTTTGGAACTTGTAAGAAAATACATGGCAAACAAATTACTGTACGTTTCGAAGATTTCATTTTTCAACAAGTTTATCAATATAAATATTTGGATGTTATACTTGACAATTTTTTAAGATATGACAAACACGTTGAAATGGTTTGTGGTAAAATCGCTACAGCAATTGGTTACATTTGTCAAATTAAACATTACTTACCCCCAAATAGACTGGTTATGCTTTACAATGGTTTATTACTCCCATATATTGATTATGGCTTGCTTATTTGGGGGAAATGTGCACAATATTTGTTATCCAAAGTACAAAAACTACGAAACAAATTTGCTTGAATTATATTAAATATTGATTATTATACTCCTACCGTAACTCTTCGTACTCAGTCAAAATGGCAATCTATCGCTGAAAGAGTGCATTATCAATTTTGACTGTATATGTTTAAATTATAAATGGACTTGCTCCAAATTACTTGAAGGATTTAATTACTTTGCAATTTTGTTTTTCCTAATTTCTTTTTTGTGTTTACATATCATTTCGTAGTTGTATTTGTAGTTCTTTTATCATGTTTGTTTTTTATTGTTTGCAGGGCCCCTTGGGAGAACAGTTTTTATAACTGAAAGGGCAACTCTGTTGAAATAAAATTGAAATAAATAAATAAATAAATAAATAAATAAAATTGTATTGTCATGCCAGACATCAGAAAACAAAACAAAATAAAATGGTTTAAAATGACAAATGTAATTTTAAGTGATCAACAGGAATACACTTTGTACATAACTTATGGCAAAATGTTAAAGGGATCCTAGTATTTACATTTTTCATTACTTTCTCAAAATGGATGCATTTCATAGCAAGTAATTTTTCAGGGCATTAAAGGCCAAGGGTAGTGACATGATTGGGAGAAGTAAAACTACCAGAGGAACTAAATGAGCTGAATGTATACCAATGTATGTGACCTGTCACCACAAAACGCACCATAAGTTGGAAATATAAGAAATTGCATTTTCAATACTATCTTAAAGTAGAGACTCTAAGCTTTAACATGATGTATAATTTGTCTAGGATGAACGAAGCAAACCTATTTAAAAACCTGCTCACAAGTTTGGACTATCATGTAACCCATTATCAGGAAAGCGGAGAAAACGGCTGCAAAGATAGTGCTCATTCATGTGAAACAGAAGGCCTTTGACAACTGTTTCATAAAGAGTGCGGTAAAACTGGTCACTTTCAAAATGAAAATTGTGACTTGGACAATCATGTTTATCTCTTACAATTATCATCAATGAATAGTTCATAAAAGCAGCTTTGTGGTGATACCAAAATTATTGCAGGGGGACTTGACGATATTGGATAACAAGCAATTATATTCAGAGTTACAGTATGGTTACTCTCGCGATGTGAACATCGAATTCGGCCAAATTTGCAAGCTCCTGCAAAAACATGGTCAAAGTTCAATCCGAGAAAAATCATACTTCTGAGTCACTTCTGCTCCTCAAATTTGGACAGATAAAAAATTAGTGGATGTACCTTTAGAAAATTTCAGAATCCCAGAATCAAGTTTTACAACCCAACTTGACAATTTACTGCATTTACATGAAAACTTCCATTGCAACTTATTGATCGATTTGTGGTGACAGGTCACACTGGCTAGAGTGTATATTCAGGTTGGAAGGACATGTCTTGAATCAGTTTACTTGAGGAGAAACAAGCTTCCATTTACCAGTACTGAATTTAATTGTGACCCTGAGAGAAAGTGAACCCATAAAAATCCACACAACAAATTTGGCCACCACAGCATTTTTGGATAATAATTGTATAACAAAGAGGAAATGATTGTAGAATTTTCACAGCAGAAACTTTAACCCTAATCAGCCCGGGCTTTTTTGAAATTGCATAGCTCGGGGGGCGCGATCACGCGATTGCCGCGAAATTGTGCACGTGAATAGAGCTGCATGTAATCTCCAAGACTTGTATAGTTAGATTTTCAAAAAATAATTATCTTCTTTTTTAAAGTAATTATGCACAATGTTTGTATCACAAATCCATATTTTTGCCTATAACTCACTTTAAACAGCCTTCACAGAATGCTAATTTTTGGTGATAATATCTTTTTGACATTTTAACAATTACCTATCAAAAAATTGCGGAATCAGAAATTAATTTCTTATGTATTTTATTGTTTCATGAATTTCTTATGTATTTCTTTGTTTTTTCGACCTTTGTTTTTTATTGTTTTTTCGATGAAATTTGTCGGGACACTTTTGCGTCATAAACAGCATAAAATTAGTTAATTTCAAACAGTAAAAGTAAACACATTTATGAATTTGGGCTGAAAAACACAATTTACATTGAAATAACACACAATTTCCCGTTTATGAGCGATTTTTGATGGTGACATTGAAGTAAAATTGTGTAACTTCGGAACCGCGTCACCCGGACGTCGCGAATTTGGTCTCAAAAGATGCGCAGACTTGCAAGTAAAAAGTCCGCAAGTGACAGCGATTAAAAATTTTGCGCCGCGGAATGGTCACAACTTTGTCGAGGGGGGGGGGGGGCTATTTTAGGCACCCCCCCCCCCCCCCCCCCCCCCCCCCGGGCTAGATAGGGTTAATCTTGACTCTAGTGTCATTGTGTCCTAAATTGAGGACCACTGCCAATCTTGCTGTTTCCCTTTGATCGAGGATATGGGTTTATTAAAGGCAGGGGATCTCATTTGCAAACATCCCTGCAGACCAGGAAAAGATAACCCATGCCCTTAGGCTATTGATGTAGGGCATGTCTGTGAAATCTGGGGGTCAGTAATTACCTAGAATTTGTAAAATGCGACAGAAAAACAAAAGCCGTTTAGTGTACATTCTATGGTACGTATTTTTTTATCGCGAGAAAAACTTCAAATCAGAGTCTAACAGTCACTATAATTCCACTAAAACTGAGTTTCTAGCTCCTATATTTTGCTGAAGATTCCCAGATGATATTTGCTTCTAAATGCCATTGTATTTACACAATGTTAATTTTTAGGCATGCAAAAGAGATGCCCTGCCTATAAAAAAAAAAGAAAGAGAAAAATTTGTTTTCCACCATATGCAAAAAATATATTGATTAAACAATAATCTCCCATGGTATATTTTTAATTACTGGAAAATTACAATGTCTGGCATATTTCTCTTTGTCTGAAAATTTCATCACCTTTGTGCTCAAAGTAATGAATTAATGGCAGGTTTATACTGCTTGGTTAGCTATTTTTTGAAAAATTGGGCTGTCAGATTTCCCAGCTCCAAGGTTCCCTGACAGAAAGGTAGCATTAAAAAAATAACTACCACAGTTTGAATTGTTCTTTGGAGTTCCTTACCCAAAGTCTTGTGATTTTGGGAGATGGAGCAAAAGAATTTGAAGATCCCCTCCCCTCCCCCCCCCCAAAAAAAAAAGGAAAATGGGCAAATACTTTTCCCACCTACATGTTCAGATAGAGATTTTTAGCATTAATTATGACCCTTCTTGAAGAAATTAATCATTGGTTAGGGGGCCTGATCCCTTTTTCTTCCTCCCTTTCCCCTTTCCCTTTCTCTTCCTCTTCCACCTTTCCTCCCCATTCCCCCATTCCCCCCGTCTCTGTCCTCTTCCCCTTCCCCTCCTTCCCCTCCCCTTCTCTTTCTTCCATTTCCTTCACTTCCTCCCATTCCCTTCTCTCTTCCCTATCCCCCTTTCCCTCCCCTCCTCTCACCTTCCCCTCTCCCTTCTTCCTCCCCTCCCCTTCTTCCTCCCCTCCCCTTTACCTTTTTCTTCTTGAAGAAATTAATTTTTTGCTGGGATAGGGAATTAATTTGATTATGGAGCCCTGGACCTCTTTTCCCAATTATCCCCTTACCCCTTCCCTCTCCTGCCCCTTGCCCTACCTTTGCCTTCCCCTTGCCCTCCCCTTCCCCCCATATTGATACCAGTACCTACCTGTAATATCATGCAACTGTTTCTGAAATCTTGCAGGAAGACAAAATCTATGTGCAACATCGAATAAAAGAGAATGCTGCCATCTTGTGGCGGCTCATGAACAGTCACAACCCACCAGCCAGGATCTATGTAGCAGGGTAAGGAACAGTGCATTTGTGCATTTTTGGTTTGAGTTACAATGTCAGTATTACTTAAAAACAATACCTTGTATTTTCCTTGTATCGACTACTGTACTTATATTCAAAACCATCCATCCCATGTATTTTCCTATATACTATATTCAAACCTCTTTTTCTTGAAAATGTAACTTTGAGGGTTAGCCTAATTCTTGGTATTCGCAATATGGTGCGCCACCTATCGGGTCCAGTGGACAGGCCAATTCCCACCTTTGGGGTCAACATCAGTTCCGAGTACTGGTTGATGATGGAAAATCTGTCATCAGAATTTCACATTTTATTGGTTTCTAGGTAAAAGTATATTACATCAGCAGTATAATGCTGGACTAGTTACCTTCAAATATAAAGAATAGTTGTAGAATTGGTAGTTTAAACAGGAGCATTTTCTGATGGTGGCCCCATGCACAATTAACATTGTCTCCCATGTAGATTTCTGTATTAGTACTATGTCAACATGAGGATTTATGTAGAAGATTTATTAAAAACGAAATGTTTTGTTGTTTTCAACTAATCTCTTCTGTACTGTAGTGATTTTTTTTTCAAAATACCATCTGTTCATAGTCGGTTTGAAAATAGTTGATATTGAAATTATGCTGTTCTGCAAGTACTCAACCTTATCTGTAAAATATGTATTTAATACTGGTTAAGTTAAAGACAGTATATAACAGTGTGGAAGCATTATTTAAAAAATTGTCAAACCTTGCTTTCTGACATATCTGGTAGTGTTTGGATGGACAAATAAACACCTTAGAACACAAAAGTTTGGACAGTTATGCTGTCACTAGTACAATATGTGCAGATTCAAATTGACACATTAATTTCCTATCGGGCGATAGGAAATTCTGCAACACAGCAGTCTATGGGGGAAAGCTGGAATGGTCTCTCAATGATTTTTACTTTTTTAAAGCACTTACTGATCGTTTTAAACTGCAATTTTTTCAGGGCTTCATTTGTAGACCATGTCAGAGACACTGGTAGCATGGGGAATCATGTAGCTCAGATTTTTTAAACTGGAAACACTGTTATACAGTGCCTTTAATGAAATATTGCAGCCGGTTTGATTTCCCTACCCAACACGTTTCTTTTATCGTGCTTGTCTCTTCAGGAATGCCAAACGTATGCCAGTAGACGTGAGGGATGCGCTGCGGGACGTCGTCAAGAACGAGGGCGCTATGACCGACGAGGAGGCGGAGAACTACCTCAGCAATATGGAGAAGAAGCGACTGTTACAGATGGAAACGTGGTCATGATGAAGACGAGATTAAGGGTACAACCAGCCGTCAAGTGCATTTATATGTGTCAAGACAACACCCCTGGGATGACTCCCACCTGATAACCCCCCCGAAGGACAACTCCCACCGAAGATGATTCCCACTTGACAATGCCACTGGAAGACAACTCCCACAGGGGACAACTCACCTAGGGGACAACTCCCCCAGGTGAGTTGTCCCAGGAGTAGTCCCCTGAAGACAACTGAGATTTTCTAAAACTGGAAAATATTGTTAAACTCCTCTGGGGGATTTGTCCTTGGGTGGAGTTGTCCTGCGGGGGAGTTGGCCTTCAAATACCCTATGCCAGAATTCTACTGTGAACATTTTGTGGTTTAAAGTTGACTAAAATAACTACCATCAGTATGCCTTGTGACAATTTGTTGTGTAGCTTTCTGTGGGATTAATTTCTTTTGGAGCATGCATGAGAGACATTCAGTACTGGTTCATGTTCGTGTTTGACTCTCCTTAAGTAGACAAATTCAGGACAAATCCTTTCAGCCAGGAGATACACTCCAGGTGGTGTATATACTGATCTACCTTTCAACCAGTTTGGTTCTAGAGGCATTTCTTATTTCTCCCAATCATGTCAATGCCCTTTGATATTTGCCTGATTTCTCTCAAAATTTTGACACAGATGTGTTTCTCTTCTTCTGTTTGAAGCAACTTACTATGAGCGTCTAATTCCTCTGTAACCCTAATATCCCAGGGGGAGGGGGGCATAATGGATCCCCTCCCCCTCCACTTGACAAATTTCTCGATTATTCCACTGCACAAAATTTTGTCACTGCGTTGTGTGCTGGCTTTTTACTTTCAAGTCTTGCGCATTATTTGAGACCATTTTCGCAAAAATCGGACGTAACCTTACGACGCTGCGCGACTTTTCGTACATGCATGCAACTCCAAAATTGATCAAAAACGTGATTTTGTGTACAAAATCAATGCAAATTGTGTTTTCAGCCAAAAATCATAAATATATGATTATTTTTACTTTAACTGGTGTAAATTGATTAATTTTATGCTGTTTATGATCGCAAAAAGACCCCAACAATGTTCATCGAAAAAACAATAAAAAACAAAAGGTCAAAAAACAAAGAAATACATAAGAAATTCACAAAACAATAAAATACATAAGAAACTAATTCTGATTCAGCTATTTTTTTTGTAGGTAATTGTCAGAAATGTCACAAAAAATATTTTCACCAAAACTTAGCATTCTACAAGCTATTTCAAAAGAGTTATAGGGAAAATATGATTTCTTTCATAAATTTGCATAACTAATTTTTGAAAAATATAAGATATGTATTTTTTGAAAATGTAATGATACAGTCTTGTAGATTACATCCAGCTCTATGCGCGTGCAAATTTTCGCGACGATCGCGCGGATGACAAGACGGATGACAAGACCGGAGATAGCCCGGATCTATTAGGGTTAAACTTGCCATCAATGACAAATGATAGTCTCCATTTATGAGTTTCTGAAATTCTCACATCGGATTGTTGTCAGAGTGTTTGTAACTTATTTTTGTCATTAAAGATAAGGTCGAGTACATGCACAATAACATAATTTTAATATCTATTATTTTCAAACTTCTACGAACAGGTGGTATTCTGAAACGTCACCAAAGTACTGAAGAGAGTAGTTGAAAACAACAAAACACTTTGATTTTTACAACATTTTTCCACAATTCATCTTGCTGACAAAGTACTAACACACAAATCAATATGTGGGTCAATGTTGATTGTTATCACACCGTAAGGGAATGCGTACCTGCCAACCAGTAAGATTTTATCAGATTTAGTAAGATTTTTCATCATCCAAATCCACAGAATAAGATTTTCTGATACAAAAATCAGATTTTTTGAAGAATGTGCAGCATACTTATACTATGTGACTTTGACATAGTAAGATTTTTACCTTCAATTTGCATTAAGAACGAGATTGTTTGTCTTTATCAGTAAGATTTTTCATGTCGGTAGGTTGGCAGGTATGGGAATAGTGATGGAAACTTCACCCGTTTACACTACCAATCCTACTACTATTTATTACATTTGAATTAAATTAGTCCCACATTATAATGCAAATGTGATATAACCAATGAAATGTGGAATTTGATGAAAGATTTTCCATCATCAACCAGTACTCCAGTTCCTCTTTAAAGGGAGAATGCGCCAGCAACTAACAGGCATAAGTTAAGAATAAAAATGACATTGTGAGAATTATGGTACATGGTGACAAAAACAGCCTAAATAAGGGGTACTGTGTGATACTCACCCTCATCAAGGCCCTATAAATTAATTAATTTGTGATTATTTTATGTGTTTGTAAGTTTTACCCTAAGACAAAACTTACAGAAACAGCTATAGGGGGAGGAGCTTATCAATTCGAATAGTGCATACATTGCCACGATGCGGCTAACACACGTCGCGTGGCATGCATTGGTCACGCATGGTCAGCTCCCTGCAGTGCACGTGCAATCTGATTGATTGGCAAGAACTCAAATATTTTCTTAACTTATGCCTGTTAGTTGCTGGCGCCTTCTCCCTTTAATGTCATAGTAAGTAAATTTTATGAAATGGGGCACTGATGTAATGGTAAGGATGCTGCCTTATGCTATTCGTAACGTATTTGGGTAAAAGGTCATTTCCATATTTTCTTACATTTTCATGCATTAGCCTAATATATTATGTTCCATTTTTGCAGAGCAATTCCAAGGAGATGATCAACTAGAATGACAAAATAATTTATCGATACAGCAAAAATGTGAATGTTATTTTGAAGTGATAGGCTAACATTGTGGAGCTTGAATTTAAAAAACTGTCAAACTTTGATATTACATAGTAGTGTTCAAATGGACAAAATAAACACTAGAATACAAAAGTTTGGAAAGATGCTGGCCAATCGGCAAGGTTTGCTATGAATACAACAATTTCTTCTCCCCGGTGGGATGAGTAAAATAGCCTAGATCTGCACACAGTAACTCTTATGGGAGGATACTGGCAGGTGAATCGTCAGTTTGAATGCCTTGTAGATTTCACTTTTTAAAGCACGTAACTCGCTTCCATTTTAAATAAAATCATTTTTCAGGGCTTTCATTTTTAGACCTTATCCGAAGAACTTGGAGCGTGGATGCGATTATGTAGCTCAGCAGTTTTCTTACGTGGTAAATGTTAGCCAGGGGTTTATTGAAATACAAACTAACGTGAATAATGGTATCGTCATGTATGTACACAATTTCCTACTCTTCATACGCATATACCTGAACAATTTTATGCCAAGAAAAAGTTCCAATTCTTAATTTCTTTGATTTCATTTGGTACATTTTTTTTTTTCATAGCCCTCGCACACCGCATTCATAATGTAGTTATACTATATCTCCTTGGTATGTATACACTTGTGCACACACAACACACAAACACACACACCATACAACACTACGACACACACCAACAACTTACCACACACACATCTGCACACACAAACACCCTACTAATACCCCCACACACATCGCACAATTATACAAACACTCACCACCACACACACACACAGCCACACACACACACACATTCACACACACACACACACACACACACATGCACACTCATACAAACACCTACACGCACCACTGATCTCTCCACTAACTGGATAGGGTGCTGCACGTTGATTGGCTATTCAGCAATGAAGCCGCCGAAGCGGAGCGGCCGCCATCTTAGGACCATCAAAAAGTAGTCAACTGTGATAAACTTAGCGTGATTGTACACTGGGAATGCTTGTAAATCACGTTGTAATTTTGCAAGGTTTCGTACCTTATTTTACTGGAAAGGCATTTAAAATTCTTTTATGTTCGTCATTTACATGACAGCATGTGTGGCATATAGACCCTAATCGCACAAGCCGCGTATATTTGCGTAATGAAAGGACGGGTTAGGGCATTTGGGGTCTCTAGTCCCATATGTTATTTTTTATGTTGGTCATGATTACAATACTTCACGTGGCTCTAATCAATCATGCAACAAAAATTTCAACAAAATGTAATGATACTGGTGAGGAAAGTGAATGTTATATTACAATAATAATAAGAAGGAGGAGCAATGTGGGGAGCTTGATTTACGAACATATTGAATGTTCATTCTGTAAAATGAAGTGTAAAAGTTTTGCTTATTTTGAAAAGTACCGGCAGATAATTATTTTTCATCCATGCTTTTGAAAGTTTTTATGAATATTACTTTGGAATTTAATTTTAGATTTTTTTTTTTAAATTACTATTGTTATTTTTTTTTAGCTTATGAGTATTTTCTACGGGTGAAGTGAATTATTGATTGTAAACCACAAAACATAGGCCAATAATAACATTTTCATTTTTGTCGACGATAAAGGAAATTAAATGGCAAAAGGGGGAAAATTGATTCGCGGCCCCAAAATACTCGCAATTTGTGAACCGGGGTTGTGAAACCGGCTCTGTACGTATCCCGGGTACGTGTGTGTGTGTGTGTGTGTGTGTGTGTGTGTGTGTGTGTGTGTGTGTGTGTGTGTGTGTGTGTGTTCGCGTGTGTGTCTGTGTCTGTTTGTCTGTGTCTGTGTCTGTGTGTCTGTGTCTGTTCCTATACTGAGTCTTCTCTACCTGTCAGGCCGATTTTTATTCCGTTTGGTATCTGATAGGGCTTCGGCTTCCAAAACTGATCTACACAGAATTCTGAAGTTCATTCATTAGTCCTATGCAATTGTAGGCTATGCAAATTTGTTCAAAAGTAACGAAAATGCTACTTCTACATTTTACAGTGGATTTTGATTATGTTCTGATAGGACTTGGTAGGGCTTTCAAACTCACGCTATACACAGAAATCTGAAATTCAGTAATTAGAAGTTTGGAAGCCCCCATCACATCCTATCAGACTAACCAAACAGAAACAAAATAGGCCTAGAAATGATAGCTGGAGAAGACTCACGGACACACAGACAGACAGACAGACAGACACACACACACACACACACACACACACAGACAGACACACACACGCACATGCATGCACGTACGGAGCCTGTTTCATAGTCAACTCGTGAACTTCGTTCGGCGGGTACAATTACGAGTATTTTGGGGGTAAGACAATTTTTCCCCTTTATGCGATTTAATTAAATGCTTTAATTTTCGTCAACAAAAATGAAAATGTTATTATTGGCCTATATTACATGTATGTGGTTTACAATCAATAATTCACTTCACTCGTAGAAAATACTCATAAGCTAAAAAAAAATATCGTAAAAATCTAAAATTGTATTCAAAAGGAGAAATTCATGAAAACTTTTAAAATCATGCTGAAAAATAATTATCAACCGGTAGCATGGGTAGTTCTCAAAATTTGCAAAACTTTTTCTCTTTTTTTACAGAATGTTCGTATATCGATCAAGCTCCCGGCATTGTTCCTTCTTCTTCTTACTATTGTAATATAACAATCACTGTCCTTACCAGTATCATTACATTTTGTTAAAATCTTTGTTGCATGATTGATTAGAGCCACGTGAAATATTGCAGTCATGACCAACATAAAAAATAACATATGGGACTAGCACGACTAGGCCCCCCCCCCCCAAAAAAAGCACTAACCCGTCCTTTGATTACGCAAATAATATGCGGTTTATGCGATTAGGGTCTATATGCCACACATGCTGTCATGTAAATGACCAACCATGAACTAATTTAAAATGCCTTTCCAGTAAAATAAGGTACGAAACCTTGCAAACTACAACATGATTTACAAGCATTCCTAGTGTACGATCACGCTAAGTTTATCACAGCTGACGGCTTTTTGATGGTCACAAGATGGCGGACGCTGCAGCGCGGGGGCTTCACTCAGTGAGGCGTGACCACCAATCCAGTTAGTGGGGAGATCAGTGACACGCACGCACACACACACACACACACACACACG
>JZLH01S0596831.1:9674-22441 GCA_001188425.1 Eucidaris tribuloides | reverse complement strand
TGTTAGGTTGATAAGTGTTGGTGTTTAATAGTTCTGACGATTGTTCGCTACATTTTGTATATTCCATTGTATCTCGCACGATGACAACTTGCGTCCGTCGAGAGAGGGAGAAAGATGTGCCGATATCCAGACGACATTTGAAGAATAGTCATACTAAATTATTTTGGCAGGAATATGACAGCGAATCAACAGCGATTCGTCAAACGTCACAGTACTCCCTTAGAGTCCATCGAAAACATTGATGACAAAGCCTTGACAATTATGTGAGCTTAAACTGATTTTTGATTGAATATGTAATGTGTTTGATTTACTGAGTACATGAATCGAGTGAAAATCCGAACAAGCCAATTTCATGCAAGTGGTTTACACTCGAACTCGAAGCGCGGTATGCTTGGAAACGTTTAAACCACTCCACCTCACCAAATCTAGAATAGACCCTTTTTTCTAACCCCCTCGTTTTGGACCTTTGCAACTCTCGACTCATTACTGACTTTCTAGTCGGTTATACACACGATATACCGAGGGTCTGATAGACGAAAGGTGAAGATAGACTGAAGATAGCGGCCTTAAATTTGTGCTTCTAAAAATCTGCCTAAGGTTGTTGTGCAAAGTTAAATTGAAGGAAGAGACGGAAAGCTAGGTGCTGTAAACACATTAAATCGCTAATCATGTTCTTGAGCCGAGATTTATGATTTTTATCAATCGGACACACCATCCATTGGTAAGATACAAGTCTCTGGTCCATCGGATCTATTTGTTTACCTATCCAGTCTTTGCCCCTTCCTCCAAACCCCATATACACAGTCAAAACGCTTTATACAATTTTATACAACCTCGTTCACTATATGATCTGATCAGGAATTGTTTAAAAGATTAAACAAATAGTTAAAGGCCCATTGTCAAGGGTCAACTCAAGCACAGAGAGGATGACAACTAGTTTTGGAATACAATCACGAACATGGACCGTTTCAGTGCCATTATAGTGTACAGATTGTGGGAGGAAAACAAATTTTGCATTTCATTTTTCACCCTGTCATGCATTATGGGTGTCATTTGTGCACCTTTTTCTGATTTTACTCAAAGGAGGGCGTTTTCCAATTTGTCATAACAGTGAATGGGTCTTTAAAGTTTCAAACAGAATTGTTCAAGTTTTGATATTTATAGTTTAAAAAATTGAACATTGCTGAAACACTTGTTTAAACTATTAAACAATACCAGATGGGCCCTATCTCATAAAACTTGCAATCAATTGCATATCCAAAAATTGATTGTAAGTCTTAAAATACTGGGTTCTGATTGGTTGAAATCAACTTGCGATCGATTTTTGAGAGTTGCAATCAATTGCAATTTTTTTATGAGACAGGGCCCAGTTCATATATAGTAAATCAGGGCCCTGTTTCATAAAAGTTGACATCATATCAACTTGCCATTCTACTATAATAGCAACTACCATGGCAACATTGCTTTATAGCCAATCAGATTTTTAGGCAAATTGCAATAGAATGTCAGGTTGATATGATGCCAACTTTAATGAAACGTGTCCCTGGTTGTATAAGATTTATACAGGCTGTTTAATTTTAATTTTACTGAGTACGTCAGGCACTTGCAATTACGTCTGTAAATCGAAGCTATCTAATCCCCGGAACTCAAGATTAACATGAAGATCAGTGAGTGGGTTTCATAGTGCCATTCTACTATAATAGCAACTACCATGGCAACAGTGCTTTATAGCCAATCAGATTTTTAGGCAAATTGCAATAGAATGTCAGGTTGATATGATGCCAACTCTAATGAAACGTGTCCCTGGTTGTATAAGATTTATACAGGCTGTTTAATTTTGATTTTACTGAGTACGTCAGGCACTTGCAATTACGTCTGTAAATCGAAGCTATCTAATCCCCGGAACTCAAGATTAACATGAAGATCAGTGAGTGGGTTTCATAGTGCTTCCAGAAAAGCCTTGGGTGAAACCTTATTCTTGTTGAAAGCAAAGAAATATAGGGATTATGTTCCAACTCTTCAAGCGTACTTCAGAATCTCAAGTAAAGTGACTGAAATTACTGCGAGATAGCATCGATAATGCTACCTATACACTCATGCTCATAATTATGGAATACTTAAAAAACATGTTAGAAGTTGCCATTTTTCCGTGAACGGTACGTCTGGGATCAATATTTGTTCACCCCAGGAGAAACAATTATAATCCAAGTATTTCAGGAATTTTGAGCATTTCGTAGCGTCCGACTTGACACTAAAACTTGTGTTTATAAAGGGCGGTGTTGTTGTTGTTGTTTAGTCACGTGGTGGTTACGCGCGTTATTAGACTTGTAACAGACACTATTCTGATGTTAATTTAGTGATAAATGACATTAGATCAAAATTTATCAGTTTTCTGTGTTGTTTTTTAAATTACTTTAATTTAATGCTTTTTCATGATTTGTTAGTGGATTTTTAGAAAAATAAATATATAATTGTTATTGCGCTCAAACGTACTTTAGTTTTTACTATAGTCATCTCATGAAATCCAAAAATTGCTTCACATACTGCGTTTTTGTGAAATAAACACTTGTCTTGAAAATTTTGGACGATATAGGAGAAAGAACTTTAGTATCAACAAAATATTCCATAATTATGAGCAGGAGTGTATCTTGAGAGGAAGCCGATCAATACTACACACTGCGGAGATAACTGAATAACCAGTCCTTAAAGGTTAGTGACATGATTGGGAACACTTGAAAATGCCTCAAGAACCAAATGAGTTGAAATGTATACCAACTATACACTAGCAGGAGTGGATCTCCCACCTGAGAGGATTTGTCTGTAATCAAGCATAAACATAGGAGTATCTTAATCTTATCCGGGGACGATGAAAATAAGCCCCATAGAGAGCCACACAACAGGTTTCCGTGCTACGAGTGATATTGACATTGTTTATTTTCGAATGAGTCAACGTTTGACTACAAGATTTTCACAGGAGAATCCTTGCATAGTTTACTTGATTCTATCAGAGTAGTTTCAGCCCAAGTTGAGGACAACCCCCAATCATGTCATTTACCTTTAAATTTGAAAGTAGTTTTCAAAGTTAATGTTTATAACATTAATTCATAATGAGCTCTCTCCAACCTCAAAAGATAGTCACTTTACGAGAACGCTAAACCATAAAGATGTAGACAGCATAGTTGAACCTTTGAAGTAACGACTTACATAAGAAAAAAAAATGATTTGTTTCATGACAGGATTTTAACCACTGTGCGACCTCCGATGGAATCGGATTTTTTCAATTTTTGTCCATAATTTCCCGATATTTTGATAGCCAATTACATGCTGCGATGGTCGAGAACCGCAACATACTGGTCTGTTAAAATCTCATAAATTGCCCACGTTATATAACTCAGCGGGTACCGACTTACACAGGAAAAGGGAAAGGGGTTACAGTTACGATTTTGTTCTTCGACCAAACCGCATCAACATTGAATCACAATTCCTAAGGTCAGGAAATACACACTGTATAATTTTAGCAGTGCCATACAGAAAGCAACGTTTAGATTTTAAAACGTAAAATGAATTTTCCGTATCGTCTCCTCCTTTTTATTTTCTTCGTCTTGTGATTTTGCATCTTATTCTTCACCTATCTTGTCGCCTCCTTCTTGTTTTCTTCTTTTACTTCCGAAGTTCCTCCTGTATGTCTCTTCTTCTGTCTTCGTCTTCCGCTATAGCTTCTCCTTTCCACCCATTTTCGTCTTATATTTTCTCCTTCTCTTCCTCAACTTCCCATATCCCCTCTCCCTCCTCTTTCTTCTACGTATTCTTCTTCGTTTTTATATTGTTTTTTCTCCTATTCATTCCTCTTCACCTTCTCCGTTCTTCTTTCTCTTCTTCATCTTCCCCTGCTAATCCTTATTGTTGTTGTTCTTCTTCATCTCCTCCTCCTTCTTCTCCTTCTCATTCTCCTTTTACTACTACTACTACTACTACAACAACAACAACAACTACTACTACTACTACTACTACTACTACTACTACTACTACTACTACTACTACTTCGTCTTCCTCTTCTTTTTATTCATCATCTTCTTCTTCTCAGTCTCCTTCCCATCCTCTTCCCCACTCTCAAACTCATTCTTCTCCCTCGTCGTCTTCTTCATCATCATCATCACTTCGTCAACGTCATCGTCATCTTGTTCTCTTTCCCCTCCTCCCTCTCCCTTCCTTCCATCCCATTCTTCTACCCCTTATTATATCATGTATCGATATCTCGGTCTCTGAGTGGGCACGCAATGTCACCAAAACTTATCAAAAAGCGTGCGATTTCTTAATAACCTCTACTTCGGTAACAAGGACACGGTCTAAACTAAACATAGATGGTCTAAAAATATTCAGTGTGGTTGGAGAGGTTGGTTTTTGGTGAACACCAATTTAAATCCTCCACTTTATATTTAAGCTTGGGGTACTTCACACAGTGTATACTGGTCAGATTTTGAATTACGCTCAACAGTGGGTAAACCTGCCAAAGTCACTTTGTCACAGACGCGGGGGGGGGGGGGTTCCAATCATTTCATGAGTTGTAAAAGAAACTATTATTTTATTTGAAGGAGATCGTCCCAAAAGTAACTCTTTGCAATTGTTTTTCATTGATTTACCTTCTTGTAATTTATTCAAGCAATATACATACGTACCACTACCAATGCATTGAAGGGTTTTTGCTTTCCGGAGCGGGCGTTAGCTTGATTGTGTATTCGCGCCCCCAATTGCCGAACATATTCTGACGCATTTTGGAGACTCAACGTAAATTTTTGGCGAAAACCGATAATTTACATCTGGGAGAAAATTATCCAGTTCATGGGCAGACAAATCTGTTAACTCAAAGTTACCGTCCTGTTTGCCTGTTATGAAAGCTGCTTTATATTTCATGAATGCTGAGATAATTTGATTGTATATGCGAGATTAATTGGTTGGATAGTTTGATTGATTGATTGATGATTGGTATACTGATTGATTGACTGATTGACTGATTGACTGATTGATTGATTGATTGATCGATCGGTTGATTGATTGACTGATTGACCGATCAATCAATCGATGTAAATATTTGTAGTGTGATCTTTGAGAACAGTTAATACGCAATTACAAAAGGAAACTACACCGAAGACAAGCTTGCAGTCTGCGTTAAAATCGTCACTTTGAGGCTATGAACTTAAGGGTGGAACAAAATAGTAAAAATGTGTCGTTTAAATGCCGAGTGTCCCTTTGCACGCCTAAAATTTAACATGGTGCAAATACACTGGTATATAGAAGAAAATACTATTTAAGAACCTTCAGCAAAGTGAAGGAGCTAGAAACAAATTTTTAGTGCAATTATAGTAAACGTTTGACTTCGATTTGATATTTTGTCTCTAGTGACAAAAATTCTAGTACTAGTAGTACTTGTCTATTTTTATGTGCATAATGTTTTGCTGTGTTATGGGAGGGTTGCAAATGAGATTCCCTACCTTTAAAGTGATCTCGTGTCCTACACCTACACCCTATGGATTCGGGTCGTTCCATTAACCTGCCAAGTACTCAACATCATCTGAAGTTCGTCTGGCTTGTCGGTGCAATCAACATGCAGCCGCAATATGGCGCCCGTCATCGTCTTCATTACTTAACGTCGTGGTCTATTATTGCAGCCGTGGACGATAAGCACCAAATTGGTCCTCGTGGATCGTACGTACACGTTGACAGTTACGACCCATCCGAGTTATGGTGGTAATATTATGTACTACACATAATTATGATCCTCAGTTTAATCTGATTGATATAGGCTTGAGTTTAATTAAAGATAGAGCCCGCAAGTAGGCTATATTGATATAGCCTACTAGTTAGTTAGTTCAACTTTATGTGATGTGTGACACGTCATCAAATCAATATAACACCCTTACACTCTTAGTTCTATAATTAAAGTCAAGTTTGAATGGCGTCAGTTGGCAGCCTATTTTATTCCGACATAAATTGACTCAGATTTCAGAGTTACTTTGACTAGAATTGATTCGATTCTCAGTAGACGACACGCACACCTTTCTGAGTCAATTCAATTCGGAAATCCGAGTCATTTTAACTCGGAATAGAGTAAAGGCTCCTATAGCTGACGCCATGCCGAGTAATATTTTACTCCGCAGAAATAAGTGTAGAGGGTGGAAGTAATGATGTCAAGCTGGTTCGTCGGTGAAGGAGAGTTTTGGCATAAATGGATATACGGGCCTGGTGCAATATACGCTGAACCGGGTTCGTTGTTACAAAGCCAATCGGCATTCAAATCAATATATAATTTTGAGCCACAATTACGTCACACTTCGGCTATAAGTGCAGACCATGGCATTGTGTTTGATCGATGTGCCATTGAAAATCTGGGGTTTAAAATTTTCAGAAGGAAAAAAATCTTCTCCTCTCCACCCATTTTCGTCTTATATTTTCTCCTTCTCTTCCTCAACTTCCCATATCCCCTCTCCCTCCTCTTTCTTCTACGTATTCTTCTTCGTTTTTATATTGTTTTTCTCCTATTCATTCCTCTTCACCTTCTCCGTTCTTCTTTCTCTTCTTCGTCTTCCCCTGCTAATCCTTATTGTTGTTGTTGTTCTTCTTCATCTCATCCTCCTTCTTCTACTTCTCATTCTCCTTTTACTACTACTACTACTACAACAACAACTACTACTACTACTACTGCTACTTCTACTACTACTACTACTACTACTACTACTACTACTACTACTACTACTAGTACTACTACTTCGTCTTCCTCTTCTTTTTATTCATCATCTTCTTCTTCTCAGTCTCCTTCCCATCCTCTTCCCCACTCTCAAACTCATTCTTCTCCCTCGTCGTCTTCTTCTTCATCATCATCATCACTTCGTCAACGTCATCGTCATCTTGTTCTCTTTCCCCTCCTCCCTCTCCCTTCCTTCCATCCCATTCTTCTACCCCTTATTATATCATGTATCGATAATATCTCGGTCTCTGAGTGGGCACGCAATGTCACCAAAACTTATCAAAAAGCGTGCGATTTCTTAATAACCTCTACTTCGGTAACAAGGACACGGTCTAAACTAAACATAGATGGTCTAAAAATACTCAGTGTGGTTGGAGTGGTTAGTTTCTGGTGAACACCAAATTAAATCCTCCACTTTATATTTAAGCTTGGGGTACTTCACGGGGTGTATACTGGTCAGATTTTGAATTACGCTCAACAGTGGGTAAACCCGCCAAAGTCACTTTGTCACACACGCGGGGGGGGGGGGGGTTCCAATCATTTCATGAGTTGTAAAAGAAACTATTATTTAATTCGAGGGAGATCGTCCCAAAAGTAGCTCTTTGCAGTTGTTTTTCATTGATTTACCTTCTTGGAATTTATTCAAGCAATATTCGTACGTACCAATGCATTGAAGGGTTTTTGCTTTCCGGAGCGGGCGTTAGCTTGATTGTGTATTCGCGCCCCCAATTGCCGAACATATTCTGACGCATTTGGAGACTCAACGTAAATTTTAGTCGAAAACCGATAATTTACATCTGGGAGAAAATTGTCCAGTTCATGGGCAGACAAATCTGTTAACTCAAAGTTACCGCCCTGTTTGCCTGTTATGAAAGCTGCTTTATATTTCATGAATGCTGAGATAATTTGATTGTATGTGAGATTAATTGGTTGGTTAGATTGATTGATAGTTTGATTGATTGATTGATTGATTGATTGACTGATATACTGATTGATTGACTGACTGATTGATTGCTTGATTGATTGATTGATTGATTGATTGATCGATCGCTTGATTGATTGACTGACTGATTGACCGATCAATCAATCGATGTAAATATTTGTAGTGTGATCTTTGAGAACAGTCAATACGCAATTACAAAATGAAACTACACCAAAGACAAGCTTGCAGTCTGCGTTAAAATCGTCACTTTGAGGCTATGTGATCTCTTTTGCATGCCTAAAAATTAACATTGTGTAAATAAAACGGCATATAGAAGAAAAATGCCATCTGGGAACCTTCAGCAAAATATAGGACCTGGAAACTCAGTTTTAGTGAAATTATAGTGACCGTTAGACTCTGATTTGAATTTTTCTCTCGCGAGAAAAAAATTCCTACCATAGAACGTACAGTAAACAGCTATTGTTTTTCTTTCGCATTTTCAAAATTCTAGGAAAAATAACTGGAACCCCAAAATTTACAGACATGCCTTTCATCAATAGCCTAAGGGCATGGGTTATCTTTTCCTGGTCTGTGGGGGATGTTTGCAACATGAGAATCCGACTGCCTTTATAGGGTGGAACAATGGTAAAAATGTGTCGTTTAACACTGTTAAAGGCCGTGTGTGTCTTTTGCACGCCTAAAATTTAACATGGTGCAAATATACTGGTATATAGAAGAAAATACTATTTAAGACTCTTCAGCAAAGTGAAGGAGCTAGAATCAAAATTTTAGTGCAATTATAGTAAACGTTTGACTTCGATTTGATATTTTGTCTCTGGTGACAAAAATTCTAGTAGTACTTGTCTATTTTTAGACAAGGGTGTGCATAATGTTTTGCTGTGTTATGGGAGGGTTGCAAATGAGATTCCCTACCTTTAAAGTGATCTCGTGTCCTACACCTACACCCTATGGATTCGGGTCGTTCCATTAACCTGTCAAGTACTTAACATTATCTGAAGTTCGTCTGGCTTGTCGGTGCAATCAACATGCAGCCGCAATATGGCGCCCGTCATCGTCTTCATTACTTAACGTCGTGGTCTATTATTGCAGCCGTGGACGATAAGCACCAAATTGGTCCTCGTGGATCGTACGTCCACGTTGACAGTTACGACCCATCCGAGTTATGGTGGTAATATTATGTACTACACATAATTATGATCCCCAGTTTAATCTGATTGATATAGGCTTGAGTTTAATTAAAGTTAGAGCCCGCAAGTAGGCTATATTGATATTAAGTTAGTTCAACTTTATGTGATGTGTGACACGTCATCAAATTAATATAACACCCTTACACTCTTAGTTCTATAAATGTAAAGTCAAGTTTGAATGGCGTCAGTTGGCATCCTATTCTATTCCGACATAAATTGACTCAGATTTCAGAGTTACTTTGACTAAAATTGATTCGATTCTCAGTAGACGCCACGCACACCTTTCTGAGTCAATTCAATTCGGAAATCCGAGACATTTTAACTCGGAATAGAGTAAAGGCTCCTATAGACGCCATGCCGAGTCAAATTTTACTCCGCAGATATAAGTGTAGAGGGTGGAAGTAATGATGTCAGGCTGGTTCGTCGGTGAAGGAGAGTTTTGGCATAGGTGGATATACGGGCCTGGTGCAATATACGCTGAACCGGGTTCGTTGCTACAAAGCCAATCGGCATTCAAATCAATATATAATTTTGAGCCACAATTACGTCACACTTCGGCTATAAGTGCAGACCATGGCATTGTGTTTGATCGATGTGCCATTGAAAATCTGGGGTTTAAAATTTTCAGAAGGAAAAAAATAAATACATATTATTGTGTTTTTATATGTCATGTGCATTTTATACTAGGAAACACGTAACTTCCCGTGTTACGAATATGACCCCTTTTCTCGTATATTTGACCCCTACACCATTCGACAATTCGAAAATACTGTGTAAATCTTGATACATAATACTTTTCATTTTTACTTTATTATTATCATTGGTATTCATCTTTTACATTTTTTTTGTCCTTTACATGCCCAGCAATGGCACGATATGAGCATAATAAAATATGCACGAGAGATTTATCGATCCATGTGTTAAAGTTTATCTCTCTGTTTAATTTTAGATTCTGTAGATCTATGCCAGATCCCCCTGAAAATATGTTATGCTTCTTATTTTCATAACTTCACAGAGTTCATTCATATTACATGTTCCATGTACCGAACCAACTTGCATTCTTACCCGGCATTCTTACCGCAAGCATCGCTGTTCATAGACCCGAGGCTACGGGCTCGTTTAGTCACGCATATGCCTGTATACATTCAAAACATGACGACAAAATGGGGGAAGGACGACTGACAAAAAAAAGTGTTGTCATGGTCTCTTGGGTCTGAAAGAGCACTCTCACGTCAACCATCGTCAGATTCCGTCGTCATTGTCCCTCTCAAGCCTGTAATAATATTTGTATTGTCGAAATAACACCAGCAGACTACAAACGCGAACCACCGAACACAAGGAAAAAGTGAGTCAAAAAAATTCCCGCCCGCGGTGCGCGGAGAATGGGGGAATTGTACGCGAGGCGTTTGCCGGGTGCACGCTGCGTGTTGAACCGCACGCCACTGTGGACGGGGGAATTCCGTAAAACCCGTCATTTTATGCCATAAATGTTCATTTTGATATAATAAGAGAAGATTACCAACACTAGTGATGTACGGTCGTGTCCTGAGTAAACGAAGTATTGTGTAGAAAACCTACAATTTGTGCATACAGTATAGTTGAAACACTTTGTTTCTTCTTGTTTGTTTGGAGTATTTTGATGATTTCATGTTATTTGTCTGACTTACCACAACATACTTTTGACGGCGCAGAAATTTAAAGGGCCGTGACATGATAAGGGGAAATCAAAATTAACTCAAGAACCAAATGAGTTGAAACATATACCAATATATACAATGGACAGAAGTGCATATCGTCCGTGAATTTATTTACCTGAGCAACAACAAGCATTAATCAACCACCCTCTGATATAGAAAGTGATCTCATAAAGCTACGCAACACATTCCACCATCACAGTATTTTCTGATGCCAAAATGGAAATATATGAATTTTACACACGTGTAGCAGAAACCTCAAACAGTATACATGATTCTGGGAACATTGTATCCTGAATTGAGGACTACTTCCGTTCTTGTTACTGACAGAAATAATTACACAAAATTTAAAAACAATTCAGTACAAGAGTGTCGAAATTGTTCTCTTTGCATGAAAGAATATGATCTACGTCGTGATACTGATTTCTCATGTACATGTATCTGTATATTTTTCGACACTGCTAATGTCACGTGGTATTTTGGGGAAACATTGATGCCTCATTAAACCTGTCGTCCATTAGGGCGCGGACAAGTCACGGAATGCAGAATTAATAAATCCACAACCTGTCCGCGTATTCTTGAAATATTCAATTCGTCGTTTCCGCACTTTTAAGGAGGGGAAAAATTTCCACGTCCAAATTTTGGTCTCGAACAAACTTTGGACGCGGAAATGAAGTTCCTGACACCTTCGGCAACTTGTCTTTATTGTCGTGACGACATCGTCAGACGTCAGGACATCTCACCTTCCTACAACACTTCTGCATGGCCCTGGGAAGCGGGGGTGCTGGGGGTGCTGAAGCACCCCCAGAAATTTTTCAGGGGGTGCGCAGCACCCCGGGGCAGCACCCCCTGCAAAAAGACGTGTATGTCTATTTTTCTTCAAATTTGGCCGCAGAGCGACTTTTCAGCTGTTGATTTGGCCGCGAATTTGGCCGTGAACACAAAAAAAATTGGCCGCGAAAATATATATCTCTGCACCGCCCGGGGAAAAAAATCGTCCCCAGGGCCCTGCACTTCTGTCTTTTCCGCAAAAGCTCCAGAAAACCTCCACGGTAAGAGTAGCTTCGTAAAGACCAGCAGAAGAAAGGCGGAATGAATCAGGAAAGCGCGCAGCCTATGCGGATCTATATAAGCGAAGCTGCGGACACTTGCGGTCAAGACACGGAAGGTCAACCGGTTCCGCGGCATTTCGTGCTCTTTCCGATGATAACCAGGACACTCCCATGAACGTCTGCTGCAGTCAATACGCAGAAATTCGTAGCAATGTCCCTGGAAAAAATTATTTTCACATCTTTTTTTTCGCGTCCGACGAGAACAGAATGTCGAAATGACATAATTTGCTTTTTAAAATATTGTCGGCGTTCTAGTGGACGCCAACCCTTACATCATTTTGGGTCAACAGAGGGCGCCACTCCATATAGATTGAAAGGTGAATACCGAGTAGATTCCCGTAACTTTTACTCAGGATAATTGTTCGAGGACAACATTGTAATGTTCCGAGTCCGACTCTTCTCCTTTGATAACAAATACAAAAAAAAAAAAAAAAAAATGCTGGAAACATGAACATAATCGTGTTGTCCGCAGTCCACGCCGATACCCCTCCACGGGGTCTCTGGTGTCGGCGCTCCGTGGGCTCGCCACGGGGCCTTGAATGGTCGAGTCTCGTTAGATCTGATGGGCGCCGCACATTTCGTTTTCAAACATTTTCTGTGGAATTTCAAGTAATATAGCATTGACTCACGCGTAATCGCTATGTTTTTTTTTTATTGTGGGGAAACGTGGAAGTTGCCTATCATTGATTTTCGATTAATATCTGAAAAAATTCCCTGAATTAAGGCAAAACAAATAAAATCAAAACTAAACTAAACAATAATCAATTTAAATCTTTGTACATTTCACTGTTTGAATTTGCGAACCAAAACCATTAATAGGTCAATTCATTTACATCATTGCATTTCCCCTTACCCAATTATTGTCTTAACTCGTCTGTTAAATGTATTATATAGTCTCTCCTTGGTCTATTCGTACCTTAAACCCACCTTATACATCCTGTATCCACAAACAGTAAATATGTTTTTATCATTTAGCCCAAATTTCTACATTCATCCAAGGTTGGCAATCAAAAACAAATCTTAGACAAAGAAATGAAATTCTATTATGTATATTCTTGTTCTATCCCTATCCTAAACACAAGCAAAAAC
>JZLH01S0596821.1:49981-60216 GCA_001188425.1 Eucidaris tribuloides | reverse complement strand
TAGACTCTGAATGTCTTTAGTTTTTTTTTAATTAATTAATGAAAAATCTCGGGAGGGACCCCCGAGATTTTCAGCTATATTTTACATTATAGCATTTGTTAATAAAACACCCAAATATTTCTTCCTAGCAATTTCGCTATATTTCATTGTTTTCATGGTCTGTGATTCGCGAAAGATACATGCACGCGAAATGGCCGTCGGCTCCTTTTCGCGATCAATTTTCACGTCGTGAAAGTATAGTGTTTTACAGTACATGATTTGCATTTTTTGAGCTACCAGTTGAAATTATGGATTCTTTTCCGTGACTGGAATAGTACCTTCATGTCAGCCACCCGAAAATCTATCATTTCCAGTGGAGTCTCTCACTGCATGGTACATGTTTATTTGTTTACAATCCCTCAATTTTATAAACCTCATTTATTTTCAAAGAGGCCCCTCTTCTGAATTCTTTCCAACTCCACCTCATTGTGTGATGAAAAAAATGTCAACAACAGCCAAATTCAAATCCTGACTAAAATCATTCATGTGTGCATTCCTGGGCTTTAATTTTCACGCTCCGGTCCCATTCAAAGTGACTTTCAAATTCATGCATTGTCGCTACGGTGACAAAGCCTCATGTTTCAAATGGCTGCTCCTCCTTGAACAATGAAATAAATGAGATGGCATTCTCTTTTATGTAGCCATTGTGTCTTCATCTTCTTTTGAAAGGCTCCTACAACCCAAAATCTTTTCTTTGTCAGCATAATATTAGTGAGCTTTCCTTTTACCAAAGGACGAACTCAAGAACGGTAATCCGATACCAAGATCGATCTGCGCATGCGCCACCCCCACATCGCACTGTCCGTGGTAAAATCTAGAACGGGTTTTGGCGAATTTTTCGTCCGTGACGAATTGAGGACAGCAGCCAATCAGCGTCCGTACAGATGATGTCAGTGTAAATTGCAACACATGCGAAGGCTGATGACGTCACGCACCGCCGCTCTTTCTCCGTTTTGCATTTGCGAAACTGCCTGTGGAAGGACCACGGACGAACAGCTAGCTTGATTGCTCACTGTCCTCGTTTTCGTCCGTGGTGGTAAAATGAAAGCTCACTATTATATGGACAACTACAGATTTCTAGGTCCCACAATTGGATGTAAATATTTTGAATCAGTCACTCGTATTAACATTGGTAAACACAAATTGTTTGCTCAGTCCCTGGGCACATGGAAAAAAAATTCCTCTGACAGAAGCAAAGAATTTAATAACAAGAACTGAGAAGATCAATATATTTTAAGGCAAATTGCTAAATTTGAAGTAGTCACTTTAGGAAAGAATGCTATTAGAACCATATAGGGTCAAATGTTTCTTCTTTTTTCTACAAGTATGCTTATTATCAGAAATTATTGTAAATTCAAGTATATTGTGTAGCTGTACAGGGTGGCCCAGAAAGAATGCTACACCTGCGATCGCTAATGTCTTCAACATAATCTGCAATATGTCATTGGTTTTTGTTTCAGTGGTTAGAAAATTTCCAACAAATACGATACCATGATCATTGATTTTGAGTAATTCGTTTGGATCCTGCGGCCATTTTTCCGAGGCAATGTCGTTTCCCAAATTTGCCAATTTTTCATCAGTGGCAGTCATCGGAACACCAAGATATTCTTGTGTCTCAGCATGCAATAGCAGACAAACCGCGATGACAATGGGAGATGTAGCTCACATCGTCTTCCTTATCAAAGTGAGGACATTCCTGTGCTTTGTCTCGACGGAGCTAATTCTATGGCACACCGTAACCAGAGAATATTTTGGTGTTCTGATGATTGCTGGAGCTGAAAAAAATAGCAAATTTAGGAAATTACATTGCCTCAGAAAAATAGCCCTAAGATCCACACACCTCAATCAAAATCAATGATTATGGTATCATTTAGTTGGAAAAAGAATGTTCTAACCCATGAAGTAATCATCAATGACTTTTTGTGGATGATGTTGAAGAAATTACTGATCGTAAGTGTAGCATTCTTTCTGGGTCACCCTGTATTTGGGTTTGATTTCTATCAGGGCCATGCTTCTTTCTTCTCAGTTAAATTCAAGACAAATCATTCCAGTGTGGATATACTCTCTATCCACTCCATATCTCAGATTGCTGCAACCCAAATACATGTTGACTTCTGTTGATGCCTTTTGGTACATCACCAAATCACAGATTATTTCATGAAAATATGCATCACATAATTTTTACATTTTTGTAAATCATTTTTCTGCATGATCCTAAGCCCAACCTCTGAAAACAAAACCTCCAGATCATCTTTGATTTATATTCCACTTGGGACGTCATCATGGTTCTGGTTCTGGTGAAATACTGCATAATCTCCTCTCCTTCACTACATACACCTGCCTACAACAACATCATATTTTTTTTAAAGCAAATGTGATGCTATTGTATTCAGGTATATAGTAATAGCAAAGAATGTGGAAGCAAATAATTCTGTCTGCTGTTTAGCTCAAAACCCACAAAAAATAGACAAAAATGAATCTTCATTTTTCTACATTATTAAAAGAGTAATCTCTAAGCTTTAAAATGACATAAAACTTGTTGAAACAAACTTTGAAAATTTGAGTTGGTCAACCTTAATTACATATTTTGGTCTATAACAAAGAATCTTCAATATGGAAATTTTTGTGGGTTTGGAGCTGAATGTTGTTGTAGGCAGGTATACAAAGTAATACTATTAATAGCAAAGGATGTGAAGGAGTGGAGATTATGAAGCATTTCACCAGAACCAGAAACAGAACTTTCTTAATTGTTTAGAAAAAGTGTTACAGGATGATGACATCCCAAGTGGAATATGATTTAAAGATTATCTGGAGGTGATTTTACAGGTGAGGCTTGGCATGGTGCAGAAAAATGTTTAAAAATATGTTTACAAATATATAGTGATGCATATTTTCACAAAATAATTAGTGATTTGTTGATGTAAAACCAATACGCATCAATAGAAGTCAACATGTATTTGGGTCGCACGTAGTCTGTAGGCACAGACTTTATTTGGCACTAAAATGCTACAGCGCCTTGAACCAAGACTAATCTTGTTGGTCAGTGCTTGTCCGGAGCAGCTATAACACAGGGCCTATGGAAGTACTAGTCTGCAGCACAGGTTGTTCAGACCCTGATTTGCATAGCATGACGGACAAGGGTTTGAGCCTTTAAACTAGGTCTGAGTAGGTGGAGTATATCCACGCTGGAATGATTTGTCTCGAGTTTAACCCGTTGAAGACTAGACACAATATATCTCGTTGTGAGGTCTACGGGAAATGGGTGTTAAAGCAAAATCAATCTGTCTTCAATTGGTTAAATGAGTAGAAATAAGCATGACCCTAATAGAAATCAAACCCATATAGAGCTACACAACAAGCTTGAATGTGACAATAATTTCTGATAGGCCTACTTGTAGAAAAAATAGGAAACATTTGACCATGAAATTTTCACAATGGTAATCTTATACTGTGCAGGACCCTATTTGATTCTGGTAGCGTTCTATTCTATATTTAATTTAATAACTGGTTCAAATTTTGCAATTTCTCTTTAAAGCTCAGTGACATGATTGGGAGAAACAAAAAAAATGCCTCTCAAACCAAACTGGTTGAAAGATAAACCAAATGTACACCAGCTGGAGTGGATCTCCTGGCTGGAATGATTTGTCTTGAGTTTGTTTACTTGAGGAGAGTCATGCATGAACAGGCCAGCAGTTTAATTTTATCGAGGCATGATAGTTTTAATCCCCATAGAAGGTTACACTACAACCATTTTAAAATGAGTCAACTTTTGACTACAAAATTTTCACAGTAGAATCCCTGCATACTTTACTTGATTCTAGAATAGTTTCACACCAAGTTGAGGACTACTCCCAATCATGTCATTTACTTTTAAATATATTGATCTCCTCAATTCTTGTTATTAAATTCTTTGGTATTGTCACAGGAATTTTTTTTCCATGTACCCAGGGACTGAGCAAACAATTTGTGTTTACAAATGTTAATACGAGTCACTGATTCAAAATATTTATGTCAATATTGTGGGGCCAAGAAATCTGTATTTGTCCATATTCTAAATCAACAACTGCTTCAAATTTTGCAATTTCTCTTTAAATGTATTGATCTCCTCAATTCTTGTTATCAAATTCTTTGGTTTTGTTACAGGAAATTTTTTTTTCCATGTACCCAAACTGAGCAAACAATTTGTGTTTACAAATGTTAATATGAGTCACTGATTCAAAATATTTATGTCCATATTGTGAGGCCAAGAAATCTGTATTTGTTCATATAATATTATGCTGACAAAGAGAAAATATCAATGATCAGGGAAAAGGTAATACATCAATGATCAATGTCACAAAAATAGCTGATAGTAGGCCTACTTGTAGAAAAAGAAAGAAATATTTGACCTTGAAATTTTCACAACAGTAACCTTAAACTGTGCAGGACTCTACTGTACTGGTTCTGGTAGCATTCTGTCCTAATTTTAGGACTTCTCCAAATCTTGCAATTTCTCTTTAAATTTATTGATCTCCTCAATTTTTGTTATCAAATTCTTTGGTATTGTCACAGGAATTTCTTTTTCATGTACCCAGGGACTAAGCAAACAATTTGTGTTTACAAATGTTAATACTAGTCACTATTCAAAATATTTATGTCATATAATGGGCAAGAAATCTGTATTTGTCCATATAATATTTATGTGACAAAGAAAAGATATCAATGATCAATGTCACAAAATATCTGATAGTAGGCCTGCTTTTAGAAAGAGAAGGAAATATTTGACCTTGAAATTTTACAACAGTAACCTTAAACTGTACAGGCCCTACTTAGTTTAGTAGCATTATTTCTAACATACAAGACCTGCTTCAAATTTTGAAATTCGTCTTTTAAATATATTCTCCTTAATTTTTGTTATTAAATTCTTTGGTATTGTCACAGGAATTCTTTTTTCATGTACCCAGGGACTAAGCAAACAATTTGTGTTTACAAATGTTAATACTAGTCACTGATTCAAAATATATATGTCCATATAATGGGGCCAAGAAATCTGTATTTGTCCATATAATATTATGCTGACAAAGAAAAGATATCAATGATCAATGTTACAAAAATATCTGATAGTAGGCCTACTTTTAGAAAGAGAAGGAAATATTTGACCTTGAAATTTTCACAACAGTAACCTTAAACTGTACAGGACCCTACTTAGTTCTAGTAGCATTCTATTCTAACATACAAGACTGCTTCAAATTTTTGCAATTTCTCTTTAGATATATTGTCCTTAAGTTTTTGTTATTAAGCCGTTGCTTACGGGAACCGGATGGGCCCTGTACAAAGTCTATGGAGATTTACAGAATCTCGTAGTCAACGGGTTAAATTCTTTGGCATTGTCACAGGAATTCTTTTTTCATGTACCCAGGGACTAAGCAAACAATTTGTGTTTACAAATGTTAATACAAGTCACTGATTCAAAATATTTATGTCCATATTGTGGGGCCAAGAAATCTGTATTTGTCCATATAATATTATGCTGACAAAGAGAAAATATCAATGATCAGGGAAAAGATAATACCTGATCAATATGGTAAACTTAATTTAAACATTTTACCTCTAGGCTTTATGACTTACAGCATCTCAAATCCTTGTGACATTGTGAACGTTCTTTTTTAAGCAAATGAGAATGATTACAAGAAGACCTTAAATTTTTGATTATTTTCACAACTGTGGATGAGAGGACACCCGGTTTGCTTACATAAATCCTAATGAGTTACTTAAAGGTCCTTACACAATTGGGAGAAATCAAAATACATACATCGTAATTTAAAATTGTTATTTATGAAAAATATTACTTGTAACAATTATTGTATTATATGTAATCATGTTTGAAAAACTACACAATAAATTAAATCAATCAAAAAGCCAAGACCTTATTTTTGATTTGACTGTAATACAGTTCCCAGCAAAAAATATAAACAAACGAAAGTGTGTGCAGTTGAGTCTTGAATTTTTAGGAATACTGACAAGTAAGAGTTTGCTTACATAAATCCTTATGAGTGACTTAAAGGTCCTTGACACAATTGGGAGAAATCAAAAATGCCTCTAGAACCACACTGGTTGAAAGAAATACACCAACTCGAGTGTATCTCCTGGCTGCCTTTATAAAAAATGAACAATCTTAAACAATGGGAATACCATGGTGGTATTACCCAAAATACCATGGTATATTGGTCAAAACCATGGTATTACCATGGTTCATTTTTGTAAGGGTGGAAGGATTTATCTTGAACTTGTTTACTTAATCCTTTGCCTGCGAATGTTGCAATTTTGCACATTTGTACAATTAAATTCAACAATCCTAATAATTAGTTTTCTCTGTTATGTTTGCACTAGAAAAGCTAACAAATGGCCATAATGGATAAGCAACATCTATAGAATAATTGCCAGTTTCAATCCGACAATGGTGCAATAAGGAAAGCAAGATTTAAAGAAAATATCAAAATAACAATCATTATTATCTCCTCAAAATTAATTCAGCACGAAAAGAGTTAAAGAGAATCAAGTATGAAATACCAGACCTGAATTACTCTCGAGCCCGGAGAGAAAGTAATCCTATCGAAAGCTACACAACAAATTTGCTAGTAACAAGGCATACTGATGGAAGTGCTTTGAAAATGAGTCAATATTTGACAAAAAAATTTTCACAGTAGAATCCTTGCACAGTCTACTTGATTCTAGAATACTGTATATGTGGTAATTTTCGCGGTGGTTTTATTTTCGCGAATTTTGCGAGTCAGTTATCGCGAAAAATTTCCACTTCGGTTCATGTCTATTCACACTAATGAAAGCACCACTAAAATTGTGAAAATTGGCATTCGCGAATTTTGACATTTATTCCAAACTGCGAAAATATCTCTACGCGAAAATATTGGCGTATACAGTAGCATAACCCCAACTTGACGACTGCCCCCAATCATGTCATTTACCTTTAATGGATGTTTTAATTTTGTTTTCCTTTTTGGCTTGATGATTACAGGCTACTGTCTGTAAAGCAATACACATTTATTCTTTGGTTTTTAATGTGGAGGACTATTGCCCTGGTGTATGAGCAATGCACAATAACCAAATCGACACCTTTTGTTTGACCACTGATACCCTCTGCGTGACCCCAACCCCATTTTGATCTGGTCAGTAGACCATTTTGGTCTACGTGCAGTCGTGCACCAAATCATGGACTGTCCTTTCAGTATCCCAAATCAGTCATGTTTTGTGAATGATCACCGAACTGATGACTGTATCATCATTATATCTGATTTCTTTTGTTATTACTTCATGGTCGTAACCCCGAACCTAAACCAGGCCAGCGATATTTCCATTCCCAATCAGAAGTCAGTCAAAGGACCAATTACTTTCCATCCACCCCCCCCCCTCCCAAATTTTTGTTAGGTGCCTAGAAACAAATGTATTATGCACTATATAAATGTTGTATATTATTATTTACCAGCAGTACCCGTGGAAATTCCACGGGTGCTAGTGGGCAAGGTCAAATGCTGGATTTGTACAATTTTGTTGTTGTACATTGGTTATTGTATCTTCAATTATACCCTGTGAAAATACTTGGAAAGTTATTATATATTTTGTATAGGTACCCATACCTGTTCCTATGCTTCAATCATGCTCCGTACCTGTACCCATACCCACAGATCTGAACCGTACCTTTTACCCGTACACACAAGTCTGTACCAGTATCCGTACCCGTACCCATACGTATGGTCAGATGACATTGAAATGGAATGGTTACCTTCCTTCGCAACCGGCTCCCCTTCCAATCTTTATTCACTCGGTTCACTTAAAGGCATCAATTCTAGTTTTAAAACTCTGTGGTAGATCCTTCATGCTACTAGTATCTCTGATAAGATCTAAGCGTAAAGCCCTGAAAAACTTGCAGGTCAAGATGATCAAGTGAGTTTAGAAAACCATCAACCATTTCAGTTTATATTTATATTTATTCATAAAAGGTATACATAGTTAGCTCATGCTTGGCAGGCGAAAAACTGAATTGCGCATGGCACACAATTGGACCATGTATCCTTCAGCAAGGCAGCAGCTATACAGCGCCATAGAAGGGGCCCGAAGAATGTTGATAGTGTTGGAATGGCCATCACACCAGTTTTCTCCTATAGACAGCTATGTTAAATAATGTTTGTTCACAGGACATTAATGTAACCATATTTGGATTTGTACGCTTTGCTAAAAACAGACTAGTGTAACCGTCTAAGGTTTTGTGTTCTAGGGTATTGTTATTGTATAAAGATTTACGTAATATATCTTTTGTATAACTGTAATGCTGGTGGGAAGTAAATTTCCATAATTATGGGTAATAAACTCTTCAATTCAATTCAATTCAATTTATTCGTCCAATTCAAACATTATCATTGCAGATCAGATTTCAAAGTTTGACAATTATTTTGTATGGGCCTTTCAAAATGTTCAATAGTGTATCTAAAGGCAGGAAATCTCATTTGCACCCTCTCACAGCACAGCAAAACATCACTCATACCCTTAAGATATTTATGAAGGACGTGTCTGTAAAATCTGAAGATAAATAATTACCTAGAATTTGAAAAATGCACCAAAGAGTAACAATCATTTACACTGTTGTAAGTCCATGGTTAGGCACCGTGTGATACTCACTGAACTAAATCAGTTGAATAGTTTGGTAGTATTATTTCAGTAATCATGTATTGGTCGCGAATAATTATATACATAAAACTTTGCATAAAATTTGTCCAGTTCAAGAATGTACATGTAAATGGTACACATTTGTAAGTCATAAGTAAATGTCACACATCATACATGATAAACTCACAAACACTGTAAGCAAGGGTCTAAAACAAGACCCAGCATACAAGTACAATTTTATTTTTGTCTCTATGAGGCAATAACTAAAATCAAAGTCTTATCATTTCTATGATTCCACTAAAACTGAGTTTCTAGCTCCTATACTTTGCTACAGATTTTCTTTTATATATCAGTGTTTATTAACAATGTTAATTTTTAGTCTTGCAAAGAGACGCTCTGCCTCTAAAGCCAGTGTACTTCTGCTTTTAAGCCGTGTATTAGTTTTGTGGATCCAGCACATGGATAATGTATGCAGGTAATCCAGAAACCAAATACAAAACCTACCAAAAAGTCTCTAGTTTAAATGTTTCTTTACTTTAAATCTTTATATGCTAATGCTTAACCCAATGTACCAATTATTAATCACTGTGAATAACTTTCTGATGTCAAGAAAGACACCTGGGAAATTCATGTAGACGATCTGTGAGGAAACACAGTTCATGAGACAGTGTCACACGATAGCTGCTTGCCACTAACAGCATTAATAGAACATACGGTGTCCAGAAATAATTGGCATGTGAAAGACCCATCTTTAGTGATTAAAGTACTTTTGTGACTTAAAGGTATTGGCTAACATTTACACAGTTAAAAAATCTGAGACATGATTCCTTGCTACCAGTGTCTTTGATGAGCGTCTAAAAATGAAGCCCTTGAAAAACGTACTTCAAAATGATTATTTAGTGCTTTAAACAAGTGAAAATCTTTAAGTTGACCAGATTCACTTGCCCATTTCTTCCATAGACTTCGTGTGTACCCTAGGCTATTAAAACTCACCGAGTTTTTAATGTTTATCATGCTTAACTTGCCATTGGCAGTGAACTTTAACTTTGTATTTTAGTGTTTATTTGTCCATTTGAACACTGACTATGTAGCTCGAGTATCAAAGTTTGACAATTTTTTAAATTGAAGCTCCACAATGTTAGCCTATCCCTTTAATGCTACTCAACATCAAGGGCACGCTATATCTTCAAATGATGTTTGATTCTGTTCAATTTGCTTGTTTTAAATGTCAAGATATGTTTAGTTAACAACAAAATGTAAATTCAACATTGTGCCACTTTTTACTACAGTCAGTGATAACACCATGAAAGTGGCACAATTGATTTTGCCCTTTAGTGGTTAATAAACATATCTTGAGGTTAAAATAAGCAAATTGACAACAAAATGGCATTTGAAGCTAAGACTATCACTTAATTGTTTCTAATTGCCAAAGAGGGTGCTTTCACTTGCACAATTTTTATTTTAGACACTAGATTGTGAATTATGATGCACGTTGTCAACATAACATATGCGCGCTCAGCAACCTAAAGAGTAAGGAA
>JZLH01S0596821.1:30474-40562 GCA_001188425.1 Eucidaris tribuloides | reverse complement strand
ACCCGTGCTAGCCCATCATGACGCGCGCGCACGTGATTAGTTCCAAAAGTTGACCCTTGACCTAAACTTAAGTTCTGCCAAATTTCGTTGTTTTATTCGACTGCCGGCTTGAGATATTGCAAATGTAGGCTAGGACTAGCTTTTGGCTTATGACGTCATTGATGACGTCACAGACATTGTCAGGAGGACATTCTGTAGGTATTGACATGGGACATAACTATGCCAAGTTACAAGATAATGGACGATGTTGTTCTTGAGATATCTGATGCACAAGAATGACCAGAAAGAAACACGAATAAATAAATAAAGAAAAAAAAAATTCTGACGAAATCTATGGTGATCCGCGGTTACGCGGATCACCAAAAAGTGTATTTTTCATGTAGCTGACGTTTAAACGTTGGTTCACTTTTTGGGGGGAAAGCTCTGTACATCAGAACATCTTTTTAGGGCTAAAAATGAAGGCCATCCATGCTGTACATCCCAGCTTATACCAACCAAACATAATAGTACTCTCCTTCCCCACTGAAGTTTTACCTTCAGTACCCATACTCAGAATATAATACCAAGTCTGTGGAATTGTGTAGCAGTCATACCAACAGGGTGGATTGAACCTGGTCCTGGCTCAATCCTAGTCTAGGTTCTAGCCGTTTCTGTTTCGGCTTAATTTCTCTGAGTGGCAGCCAATCTTCGAATATAGCGCCTAGCCGAGTGAGGGCATTTACCCCTAGTGATTGCGTTGCTTTTTGGGCGACGCAATCACTGGGGTAAACACCCTCACTCGGCTAGGCGCGATATTCAATTAATGGCTGCAACTTTGAGAAATTAAGCTGAAATAGAAACGGCTAGAACCTAGACTAGCTCCATCCCTGCAGACCAGAAAGCATTACAAAGGATACGCAGGTATTTTCCTTGCTTGTGTGAGGCCATGGTCCAAGTTGCTTCGTTCAGGAAACACACGCTGGCTCCTTTCATCTGAAGAAGTGAGCAGTCTGGTGGATCCAACTAAAGAAAATAAAGATTGGAGAAGAAATGCAAAATAGGCAGAAAGTTTAACAAATTTTTGACCAATTCAACTCTGCACTGGGAGAATATGCATCCACCCTTCCACACAAGCATACCTATTGCCCACAATTCCACACTTTGACTTTGTAATCCTTTGATCTTTGACCTGTCAAGTCTTTAACATCTAACTTAACCAATTCAAATCTGCACTGGAAGGAATATGCATCCATCCTCAAACTTGAACAGTACCTATTGCCCACTTTGTCATAACTTAGTCCTATGACATTTGATCTTTGACCTTTCAACTCAACATCTAATCACTTCAATGATCCAACACAGTAAATAAAACCTGATCTGCAGGATTTTTTTAGTTCTATTTGTGGTAACGAGGGGATCAAAGGGTGGACAGACACAAACACAGACACATGTACGCTAGGATAGACTACAGGATGGACAGCCCAGACACATGATGGTTCCAGCACCTCCAGTGCAGAGGAATGAAATAAAACCTCCACCCATAAATGAAACAAGTTTATATTATTTGTTATCATATTTTGTTATGGCCATCAAAAGTGGGAGAAGATGTTTTCATACCCCTTCTAGGCAAGTTTTGAAGGAAATTCAACACGCCATGTAAATGTAATCACCGTAAATGTTTCCCCTCCCAATCTAAAGTATCCCCCAATGTATGTTCTCTCTTTATGCATTAACAGGTGGACACCTACAGACCCCCTTGTAAAATGTAAATATACTGACTTTTCTCATTGGTAATCTCATGAACAATGTGATGGCCTATTGCCATTGACTTGTGCATAATATTTGCAAATTTAACCTCCAGTGGTTGTGCAGTCGTGCAAAGGGTTAACCTACCTGTAAATCTCTTTGTGATGTTACCCATCGACCCCCGACACCCAATGTGGAGATGATCTCATGTTTTTCCGGCAGTGACCTTTGACCTATGTGTCTGTTGGAGGCATTCTGGATCTGGCCTGATTCATCCATCTCATTGGGGTACATATTGAACTGAAAAATAAAACACAAAACAGAAATGAAAACAAAAAATAATAAAAAAATATTCACTTTCAAAAAGTTGTCATCATACTCTTTAAAGTGAAATTCCAGTCTGATAGTTAAAATAATTTGAATAAAAGTAGCAAAGAGGGAGAGATCAGGGAAATTTAGAAAAAGTGAATGAAAAATAAAAAGATATGAATTTAAGAAAATTCCAAGAATCAAACATCATTGGCAATGTTGTGACATTTACTATGAACAACTTTCCGTTTGGATTGCACACAAAAATATTAAATTTCTTGAATGTTTTCACTGAATACACATACTTCACATAGGAAAACACGTAAAAATGTGTCAGTTCGAGTGTACATGAACAAAAGAGAAAAAGAAAAATATTTTCTTCATAGAAAGTGAAAATTTAGTGACATTTTGAATACAAAACAAATGGAGGATTGATTTGATCAAACATAAAATTTCAAGAATTTCGCAAATTAACAGCACTATTTGTATTTGCCTAATGTTTCTCAACTTTCATAGATATATTGCCATGAGTCTCCCAGTTCTATTCAAAATAACATGCTATAAGCCCTGGAATTCCCTATACATGTAAGATCAAATAATGTAAAGAATGTAAAGTAAAGAAATTTATTACAGAAATGTTTTCAGCCACGAGATACACTACCAACTGGTGTAAACATTGATGTTTCAACCTATTTGGTTCTTGAGGCATTTTTACTTCTCCCAATCATGTCAATGACCTTTAATATCAAATTTTCACACGCATAGATGGTATTATGCATTTCTAAGAATTTAATATGATCATAATACTTCAACCCCTGCTCTACTTTTGTTGTAAGTTCAAGAGCCAACTTTAATGTACCATTTCAAACATTTAATGCCCGATTAAAAATAGAGACAGACATGATGACAGACGAGAACAGACAAATAAATCTAAAATACAATGATAGATTCAGAACATTGACTTGAGGGAAGCACACAATAGGTGTTTGATGATAAGTGAGATATTTTAATGTTCCTTTGTGCCACATTGCTACATGTACATTCATATCTATCAATATTCCATATGCTGACACGGCAGATTATAATTAACAAAAGGAGACATTTTTATTGTCATCCTGATTAAAGGTAAATGACATGATTGGGGGTAGTCCTCAACTTGGGCTGAAACTTCTCTAGAATCAAGTAAACTATGCCAGGATTATCCTGTGAAAATCTTGTAGTCAAACGTTGGCTCATTCTAGAATTACTAATGTCTATTGTCCCTCGTGGCAGGCAAACCTGCTGTGTGGCTCTCTATGGGTCTTATTTTTATCGTACCCGGATAAAAATAAAATACCAGTATGTTCATGCTTGATTCTCCTTAAGTAAACAAATTACAGACAAATTCTTCCAGCTGGGAGATCCACTCCTGCTAGTGTATAGTTGGTATACATTTCAACTCATTTGGTTCTTGAGGCATTTTAAAGTGTTCCAAATCATGTCACTATAACCTTTAAGATTTTATGATTGGTGGCTGATGGGAGAAGTATTCAGTTCGTTACTTCACCCCAGAAGACAAAGACATGCCGACCTTGGTGTCAAATGTGGCATCACATAACATTACAATGAATCCAAGAGAATAGTCAAAACATTACCTTAGACACATCAATCATTGATGACACACCCATATAGGTTTTAGTGACACAGTAACATTTAAACAATATCTATTCTTGACACAATTTGAGATGTATTGGGATGGAGAACTGGGCCGATAACTTCCTGCGAACAATGTTAACCCGTTGAAGATGGTTTGATTTTGCTTTAAAGCCCAAGTCCAGTTTTGGTCGATCAGACAAATTTTGGTCAATCTGTCACAAAGTATTCTATTGTCACCCCAGACATCAGAAAACAACATCATACCTACTGCAAATTGTTTATAGTGACAAATTACGATGTTTGAATTCAAAGAGAGCATCTAGCCGTATGTACATTACCTATGGGAAATCTCGGGTTCCCCCCCCCCCCAGATTTTACATTTTGAGTAATTTTCTCACAAATGGGAAAGCTTCAGAGCAAGCAATTTTCAGAGTATTAATAGATCATATAAGTGTATCTAAAAAACATAATTGCAAAGAATTTAATTTTTTACCATTTACCAAAACTAAACTTGGGCTTTAACATGCATTTCCCATATAGACCTCATGATGAAATATCTTGTGTCTAGTCTTCAATGGGTTAAATGTCTTGTACCAATGTGATGGCATGAATAATTCCATTATGCCGTTAGAATGATAATCACAAATGTGGTATGTAAAGAAGTACAATATTCCAAACTTTGTAAAATTTATTTGATGTGACATAACACATAGTTTTGCTTGTACAAATTACAGTGTGGTTCTCTTTTCATACTTGAGCAGGTACAGACAAATGGTATGTATAAGGCCATGAATGTTCACAAACACACCATTTAGTAAGTGCACATAATTGTATACACAGGCTGGTCACATTGATTTGCATGCTTTTAGCGATATACAGAGTTGGACTTGACCACTAATTAGTAATAACTTATAAAAAGAATAACAAGTTACCATTGTAATTTGACTCTCGCTTGTTATCTGTTTTTGTGGCAATTTGTGAAATTCACTGAACTTTCGGGCAGGCACCTATCACTTTTAAATTCTAAATCTGAACAAAATATAGAATCTTCTGCCAATCATTGACATTATCTTTAATCAGAATCTGCATTTTAAATCAAATTTCAGTGACAGAAGAGAAGTAGAATTTAAAAGTTCGCTCTCAGAACTGTATGAGTGCACTGTCTCTGAAATGAATGCTAAAATGGGAACAATCCTTTTACCAGTAATTATTGGAAAATCACCATATATTCTTTACTGTTGAAGATTTTCTATAGTCATTGCTTTTATCTTAAGTCATTACTGAAAGTAAACATCATAATTCTGCATATGGCAAATAATAAAAAAATATTCACTTTCAAAAAGTTGTCATCATACTCTTTAAAGTGAAATTCCAGTCTGATAGTTAAAATAATTTGAATAAAAGTAGCAAAGAGGGAGAGATCAGGGAAATTTAGAAAAAGTGAATGAAAAATAAAGATATGAATTTAAGAAAATTCCAAGAATCAATGTTATGACATTTACTACATGTATGAACAACTTTCCATTTGGATTGCACAAAAAAAATATTAAATTTCTTGAATACACATACTTCACATCTTGGAAAACATGTAAAAATGTGTCAGTTCGAGTGTACATGAACAAAAGAGAAAAAGAACAACATTTTCTTCATAGAAAGTGAAAATTAAGTGACATTTTGAATACAAAACAAGTGGAGGATTGATTTGATCAAACATAAAATTTCAAGAATTTCACCAATTAACAGCACTATTTGTATTTGTCTAATGTTTCTCAACTTTCATAGATGTATTGCCCTGATTCTCCCAGTTCTATTCAAAATAACATGTTATTAGCCCTGGAATTCCCTATAAGATCAAATAATGTAAAGAATGTAAAGTAAAGAAATTTAACAGAAATGCTTCCAGCCACGAGATACACTACCAGCAGGTGTAAACATTGACGTTTCAATCTATTTGGTTCTTGAGGCATTTTTACTTCTCCCAATCATGTCAATGCTCTTTTAATATCAAATATTCACACACATAGATAGTATCATGCATTTCTAAGAATTTGATATGATCATAATACTTCAACCCCTGCTCTACTTTTGTTGTAAGTTCAAGAGCCAACTTTAATGTATCATTTCAAACATTTAATGCCGGATTAAAAATAGAGACAGACATGATGACAGACGAGAACAGACAAATAAATCTAAAATACAATGATAGATTCAGAACATTGACTCGAGGGAAGCACACAATTGGCGTTTGATGGTAAGTGAGATATTTTAATGTTCCTTTGTGCCACATTGTTACATTCATATCTATCAATATTCCATACGCTGACACGGCAGATTATGATTAACAAAAGGAGACATTTTTATTGTCATCCCGATTAAAGCCATGTCCACACGATCGGACATAAGTTGCTTGTGACCGGGCATAACTTATGTCGGTAATAGCATCGGATATAAAGTTGCTGTATGAACGATTGTCGGGCATAACTCTATCGGATATAGTGCGACTTATACCCGACGATTTATATCCGAAGAAGACCAGTATGAAGTCGTTAATGATAGATTATACCGTGGGTAATACAAAATACTGTGTGGACTGGTTGTCGGACATAACTCGACCTGAAAGGGAATTACTCTTTGCGAAGACAACTTCATTGTTTACCAATTTACATTTCATGCAATTTGGGTCAGAGGTTACGACCCGACAGCACCTTGACTACGTCATTTCCTGTCTGCTATCACCAGTTATAACGTGTCGGGCATAAGTTTTGTCGGGTATAAATGTTAATACCGACACGTGTGGATGCGTTGGTGGATCAATGGAATTTTTTTTATTACGTTAGACTTATACCTGACAAAGATATGCCCGGTAATAACTGCTTTTGTGATCGCAACTTAAGATTTCATGATTGGTGGCTGATCGGAGAAGTATTCAGTTCGTTACTTCACCCCAGAAGACAACGAGATGCCAACCTTGATGTCAAAGGTGGCATCACATATCATTACAAGGAATCCAAGAGAATAGTCAAAACATTACCTTAGACACATCAATCATTGATGACACACCCATAGGTTTTAGTGACACAGTAAAATTTAAACAATATCTATTCTTGACACAATTTGAGATATATTGGGATGGAGAACTGGGACGATAACTTCCTGCAAGCAATGTTAAATATCTTCCCATTACAATAGCATAAATAATTCCATTATGCTGTTAGAATGATAATCACAAATGTATAGCACATGTGTGTGGTATATAAAGAAGTAGGGTGGGAGTGGAGTATCCAGATACTTAATTTTTCAGGATATGTTCCAAAAAATTGTAATTTACAAATAATCATTGTTGGAATTTCATGAAAAAGCAAGACTTATGGAAGAAAAAAATGGAAGCTGTGGCCTCGGAGTCTGTTGAAATGCAACTTTGCACAATTGTTCCCGGCACGTGAAGCATTGTTCTAATGCGCGGCGTCCCGGTACACAACTTGTCTGGAATTACAACACCTCATTACACAATATTCCAAACTTTTTAAAATTGAATTTGTTGTGACATAACACAAAGTTTTGATTGTTCAAAATACAGTGTGGTTCTCTTTTCATACTTAACCCTAATTAGACTGGGGTATTTTGGAGGCTGGAAAGACTGGGGGGGGGGGCCTAAAGGGCCCCCCCTTCAGATCTCCGCCGTTGATCGCGCGATCGCGATGAAAATCAACACACACGTCACCCATGACATAATCTACAGAATTGTATATTTTATTGTTAAAAAATTAGTCAAATTTATTTTTAATTAATTAATTGTGCTAATTTATGCATGAAATTAGAATTTGGCTGTAAATCATTAAGTAAAGCCCTTGAAGTGCTCATTTTTTGTCTAAAGACTCTTTGCGAGATTCTGATCGGAGGCACATTAAAAAAAATCGGTATCAAAACGTTTTCTTATGTATTTTATTGTTTTCGGAATTTCTTATGTATTTCTTTGTTTTTCGACTTTTTGTTTTTTATTGTTTTTTCAATGGAAATTGTCGGCGACATTACTTCGGTCATAAATAGCAGCAAATCAAAAATTAATCACTCATTTATGAATTCTAGCTGAAAACACAATTTGCATTGACTTTGTACATGAAATCACATTTTTGAGCAATTTTGGGTCTGACGCACGGGTGCAAAATTATGCATAAGTCGCGAACCGGGTACCCGGGCATCGCAAATTTGGGCTTAAAAGATGCGCAAGACTTCAAAGAAAAAAGTCATGAAATATCGCGGCCATAGCTTCTCGCATTAAAAATTTATCGCAAAAAAATGTCAGGGGGGCCTAAAGGCCCACCTCGACATTTTTTGCGATACTGTTGAAGATTAATTATGGTTAAGCAGGCAAGGACAAATGGTATGCATAAAGCCGTAAATGTTTGCAACACACCATTTACTAAGTGCACATAATTGTATACACAGGCTGGTCACATTGATTTGCATGCTTTTAGCGATATACAGAGTTGGACTTGACCACTAATTAGTAATAACTTATAAAAAGAATAACAAGTTACCATTGTAATTTGACTCTCGCTTGTTATGTGTTTTTGTGGCAATTTGTGAAACTCACTGAACTTTCGGGCAGGCACCTATCACTTTTAGCTTCTAAATCTGAACAAAATATAGAATCTTCTGCCAATCATTGACATTATCTTTAATCAGAATCTGCATTTTAAATCAAATTTCAGTGACAGAAGAGAAGTAGAATTTAAAAGTTCGCTGTCAGAACTGTATGAGTGCACTGTCTCTGAAATGAATGCTATAATGGGAACAATCCTTTTACCAGTAATTATTGGAAAATCACCATATATTCTTTACTGTTGAAGATTTTCTATAGTCATTGCTTTTATCTTAAGTCATTACTGAAAGTAAACATCATAATTCTGCATATGGCGAAGCTCATTCTAAGTTACTGTGTGGTATCAATCAATTTTGTGCAATGTAAGAGAATATATCACAGTGGCATTAAAATACATGATATAGTTCACACGCTATCATAACTCAAAGGATTGTTGATATAAATGCACTGCATGCGATTCCTGTGGAGTTATGCAGACTTGATTGCGCATAAAAAAAGGTTCATGAACTTAACGCTCAGGTCATGAGGACCCATTAGAGCCATTTTCAGTCACGCAACTAGTCTAATTGTGATACTAAGAAAATAAGAAATCAAGTAAAGGTTTCATGGTGGATGCCTAGTTTTAATTGTGCAAGCTGAATTTATAGAATGAAGGGTTTAGATAAGGGGAAAGGGAGAACTAGGTGCTCTAACTGCATCAATCATTGTGATAACTCTAGCATATTACGAATTGGTATGCCATACATAAATTTTAAGCAAAAGTTCGCAGACGCTATCACCATAGAAGATTATGCAGAAGTTTGAATGTAAAAATAGGGATGCAAGCCCAAAACGGTGTCCATCTCAAACCACAGGAGTTCACAGGAGTAATGGTTGACATGATAATGAAGAGGTACATGACCTTTGACCTCACCATATAACCTGTCCCAGTACCATATAATGTAGGTTCCCACAATGCCACCTATGATCCAAGTTTGCGTTGTAAATTGGTCATTGCATTGCATGAGTTAATGGACAAAACAAATACGGAAACTATTATGGATACAATAGTTGAGGTTGACTTCACACTGACTTTTGACATCACCATGAGGCCTAGGCAGTGTTTCTGGGTTCCCTGTTATAACCATTGACGATCATCTCTCCCAGGGTATACATGCGGTGCATGTAGTGTGCAGAAGTGGTTATAATGAATGGTCCACATAAAGCTCCGCCTCAAATCATGTTTATAAGGCCATGCTTATAAAATTATTTCAATTTAAAAAATTAGTGAGCTACATGATTCGTCGTGTCTACACTGTAATGTCTTGATAAGGTCTACAAATGAAAGCCCTGAAAACATTACTAAATGATCATTAAAAAGCTATTAAAAAGTCAAAATTCTTTGAGGACATCAGCTTTCCCCTTACACACTGGTCGCACAATTTTCATCAGCGAGAATAATTCATGGCAATTTATAGTCTGTACATATTTACAAGTGACAGCACTAACTGTCTGACATTTTGTGTTCTAAGGGTTTTTTGTCATTCAACACTGTCAGATATAGACATTAGCAAAGTTTGACAATCTTTAAATGGTCTTCAATATTATATAGTGTCTTTCAGGCAAGTTTTATCAAGGAAAATTGACTTATATTTGTGGTGAATCTATAGAGAACACAGTGGAGCAGGTTTTAATATTGCTAATTTGTTTCTAGTTTTGCACTAACTGCAAATAAAAATACGATTACTTGTAATTTGAAGTGTTTGGCAATTTGAAACATAGTTTTGCAATCATGAATTGATGTTTTTTGAAACCCTCTGAGGAATTATCTCTCTCT
>JZLH01S0596813.1:814-18513 GCA_001188425.1 Eucidaris tribuloides | reverse complement strand
GTTTGGGTAAATGTCCGTTTAATCATTCCCAGAATCTGGTTTGCTTTCGTTACTGTAGATGATACATGTTGATGGAAATTTAACTCTTCGTCAACCAGTACTCCCAAATCTTTCTCTAGCTTGCTTGGTGACTGTCAATTGCACATCATTCATAAAGTAGTCAAATCTTGGGTTGTTTTTCCCTACATGCAACACTTTACACTTATCAACGTTAAACGGTAGCTGCCATTTCTGTGACCATTCTGATGGTCCATAGACGAGTGCCCTCTATCACTGTCTATCATCAAATTTTAAAAATCTCCAAGAAAAGATAGCAGACAGCTGTAAGGGGTAGTATAGCATCTATTGCACTATACACCCAGTGACACCCCTTACTTGTATGGGTGCGCGTACGGCGTGTGACCAGTGAGTAGTAGTCATGGTAGTAGACTGTAGTCGGGTGGTGCATGGTGACAGTGTCTGTGCAGCTGAGAGTTGTGGCTTGACTCTGTGTGCAGTATGATTTTAATTTAATGCACGGCCAAAATTTGCATTTATGAGTGAACATTAGAAATAATTTGGAGGAAAAACGGGTTTTCCGTAATTTTCCAAATTTGACAACTTAATTTTTGTGTCAAATGGTCAGTTCTGTTGATTTCGTCTGTTTTCCATTATCGTGGAAAATCACTGTCCCTGCATATCGTGGCACTTGTGAAAAGTACATGTATCCCCATGTAACAACCTATATATATCATTATTTTTCCCCTGCTCAGAATCTGTTGGCTCTCAACCCCAAGGTTCCCAGTCATGCTAAAGTGGTTCTCACCAAGACGACTAAAGAAAACCGAAAATACTGGAAGAGAAATGGACCAAAGTCATGTGCTGTAAGTATCACTGGAGGCCAGTTAATTCTGGTGGCCTCGGTCCTGGTTCAAGTCACCTGTACAAACCCTATAGAAAGGTTGTGTTTTGGGGCAGCCTCAAGTAGAGCCGAGTCATCCCATTTAATAAAATTTCAGTGTAAATGGTGCACGTAAACGGGCGTTTATAGTTTAAACGATTATTGTCAAGTCGGCAAGTCCCTAAAATGAAATGTCGGGAGTTTGTTTTTTTAGGGTCGGACATTAGCGCTAATATCAAGTTCTGTATTACACTAAGAAGGATCGTCAGGAGTTCGTTTGTGAGGGTCAGAAATGATTAGCTAGCATTAATATTAAGTTCCGTATTACGCCACAAAGGATTGTCAGGAATTCGTTTTTTAGGGTCACAAATTACACTGTATTAGCGCTAATATAAGTTCCGTATTACGCTAAAAAGAAATTGTGGAATTTGATTTTGAATGTCTTGTTTTACTAGAATGGGAAAAAAGGGTAAAAAATCGTGTAAACATACACAGAAATTTATAAACGTTTACACCCTCAAACAGGCATGTAAACGGTTAACGACCGTCATGACTCAGCCCTAGCCTCAAGTCTCAGAACCCGTGGTCTTCTGAGATGATAACTAAAAAAAAAAACGGGATTCAGTGGCATTGACGTGATTGGGAGAAGCCAAAAATACTTCAATCAACAAAATAGGTAAAAAGTACCAATGTGTACACTAGTTGGAGTGTAGGGCTGGAAGGATTTGTCTTGGATTTGTTTATTCGTGGTTTATCCACATTTTGATATTTATGTGTGTATGGTTGTTACATACAAACTGGCATATGTGGAGAGCCAAAAATCTGTTGGTGGATCTCTTACAAATGAAAGTGAGTAGAAACTAGCTAAATGTATACAGAGAATAGGCCTACATTTCAATTTTTGAGGTAACAATAAATTTAAAGAGCAAAATCTATAAATAATTAAATACCCTATAGATTAAACTGAAATCTTCCCAGCTTTACATTTAAAAAAATGAACCTCCTTGATTGAAGACAAATACGTGTGTGTCTGTCTGTGTTTGTGTGTGTGTGTGTTTGCGTGTGTGTGTGTGTGTGTGTGTGTGTGGTGTGTGTGTGTGTGTGTGTGGGTGTGTGTGTTGTGTGTTGTGTGTGTGTGGGTGTGGTTGTGTGTGTGTGTGTGTACGTGGGTGGTTTTTTTTTGGGTTTTTTGGGTGTTTTGTTGTGGTGTGTGTTGTGTGTGTGTGTTTGTGTGTGTGAGTGTGTGTGTGTTTATGATGATTCGGGGGGGGGGAAGGGACAGGACAAAGAAAGTGTTACACTCAGAATATGCAAACAATAAAATACACACTGTAGGGTCTTTTCACCAATGACTGAGGGCTGCCAGCAAGAATGTTCTCATGTCTTGGACAGTACATCTGACTTTGACCCATGTTTTCAAATGGTGTTGATTCAAATCAATGGACCAGTTCAGGGGTGGTGCCACAGGGGGTGCCGTCTCTGTAAAATTTCCCAAATTTAGAGAATCAAAGGAGTTTTGTATTCAGTAATGTACAAGTCTTTTTGATATTTTTGTCCCCTTTTTGTCTTTTCCATTCCAAACTTGGGTCCTTTGTGACGTCCTTGTTTGCAGACTGTCCAACTTTTATCAAATTCCATTGTGTCTGCTATTTATTTATTTAGTTTAGAATAGCATCCCAGTGTCCTACAATGGCTACATTTACACAGAATAACATATCAACGTGGTCTTGATAAGATGAACCACAGAATACAATAGATACTGATTTGAGTCATGGTTGTTTGTGATATTTGTTTCAGTACAGTGTTTTTTGGGGTTTTTTAAATTTAATTTCAATGTAAATGTGATTGTCTGGCCTGTCAATATGTGTGTGTTGATGTACTGTGGAATTGATGAATTGTTTACTTGCCTGTTCTATTTGTTTTGTGTTCTGGTAATATGAATCATACTCGTATTAACTTACAGGTGTATGTATATCGAGAAAGAAACCCTGTATGGTAACTTTACATGTAGATTCATGAACAGAAGGAATCTATGCTGCCATATTATTTGAGTGACTACTGGTGTGTGTTTTGCTCTATTTGAATATTACACTTTGAGTAGCGTATAACTATTGTGTGTTGCACCCTTGCACTTTTGAAAAGTGTAGAGTGTACTGTACATGTACAATTGTACATGTACATGTACATACACTGTATTCTTTTATAACACCATAGATACAATAAAACCACACCTGTTCATTCGCCCACTCCAAAAAAAGAAAAAGGAAAATGCGCACTGGGTGTAACAAATGTGGTTTCATTGTACTTCATGTGGCTAAACCCCCATAGAGTACCAAGTTCATGATCGTTGCACTAACAATTCAGAGTTCATGATAACAAATGGGGCTAATATCTGCCCTACTTTGGCAAAGGGTTCAAAACAAGTGCAAAAAGTGTCATTTCTTATAATGAGCAATTTATGTCTGTCATTAACATTGGCATCAGTGCAAATTACGATATTTTTACATAAATATCTTTCAATAGAATAATCTTTATTTTCTGAAGTTTGCAGCATGCTGAGGATGTTTTGAAACCATAACATCAAATTTGACTCAAATTTGAGTGATTTGAGACATGTTTGCTTCCATTGCCAAAGAAGAGCAGATATATGTATGATACATGTATGTACTGCTAAAGATTTACTGGAAAACACACTTAAAATACCCATTGGAAAATTTGTGTACCAATATTTTGCATTCAAATGAAGGTGCAACTACAGGTACGTACCCACAAATCTATTGACATGTGTGGACAGTTCATGAAGTTTTGAGCATGCATGGCCTCACTTCCACATCTTCCATTTAATACCAAAAATATTAACCAGCATTGTTTTGTAGAGATACAGTGTATGTCTGTATAATTATGCATTCAAGTGACACTTATACAAGTGAATGCCAGATGTATTAGTACAGTAGGTTTTACAATTCTCCCTATCGCATATAGCTCTCCGAATCTGAACGCATGTGGCGCTCTAATTTTTTTACCATTAATTCTTGGGAAATAAACTTCCGGTTTACGCACGCGCAATACACATTGAATGCTTAAGTACTTGTGGATCGTGTAAAAATCTTTCTTATAATCTCATAAATATCTTTTCCAAGTCCTTCGTCCATGTAACAACACTTTCATTTAGGTCATGAACGGAGCCATCGACTCCTCACACACCGGCGTTCGTATTCCGACTCGGCGTGCGTGGTCACAATCTTTCCTCTCTCACGAGGTATACATTTGCGGCTTTCCTGGCGAAAGTTTTGAGTTCATTCCCTTGTTTACCGGTCGTAGGAACATTTCTTTTAAGAAAGTTGTGACACGGATATTCTCCAAAATTGTTCATCAGGTCAATCCATGTTTGATTGGGTATGAGGTATTAATATTACAAATTTTCAGACAAGGTTCGAAATGATGTGTTTTGTGCGTTTGACTGCACGATTAACCTGAACCGGAAGTATGCATCCCAAGAGCGATCGATCAGATATCGGTATCGCGAGGTGATATCGCTTGGTATCGGCTACATGTATATGCGATAGGGAGAATTGAGTGCCGTAGAGCCTGCAGCGTAATAGCATGTACCGGTATGTATGTACACAATTGTACACATTTCAAGAGTTATTTGGTGTGCACAGCAGACAGCAGTACATGTACTGTACATCTACTGGTACACAAGAATTTGCTTAAATTTGTGAGATATATCATAAATCAGGGCTGCAGCACTTATTCTTCTGTTTTTAGTTTACATTTTATCATGTTGTATCAGGGTAGAAATTAATTTTTTTATTTCTAAGGGCGATTTTTATTAGAGCCTTGGGGCTATTTTTGAATTTTTGGGAGCTATTTTTCTACCACTGGGGCTACTTTTTCATTGCACATCAGAATTTGAAGAATACAATGAAAGTTTGTTGATGTTTTAGCTGGTGCTTCATCCATAAAAGCAACCATTTAACCCGTTGCCTCCGAGATTCTGAAAATCCCACAGAGTTAACACAGGGCACATCCGGTTCCCGTAGCCAATGGGTTAATTCATTTTTGTTTCAATGCCATAATAAAACAAAAACGTGAAATTTTTCGTAGCAAATCTGAGGGCGATGCTAAAGGAAATGGTTGCCCCAAGGAATTTGGTTTGGGGGATTTCAGGGGGCGATTTGGGCTTTGCCAAGGGCTAAATCGCCCATCGCCCTGGGTTATTTCCTACATGTAATTCCTATGCTGTGTTGTATGCTTCATGATTAAAGTACATGTACAATATATGGGAACTCTGAATTGGGCTCATGCTTACACAATTGCCCCAGTATGTTTTACAGGGATTGTACCATGGGATTCTCTAGGCATTTGCAGTCCCATAATCCATAGCCACAGACTGTAGGGATGTATGTTAACTTGACCCAGGGATAGAGGAGAGGAACTACCACATCTCAGGTCGAGGTCGTGCGACCTATTGTCATCGGTTGTTTTCACGATTCTCAAACCATGCGTGCTGCCTGATGTTTGTTTTCTGTACAGTAGATCCAAGTACCATGGAGGCTAGCCTTTTGACAAGACCCAGATTGTTGCATGAGCGAGCCCAGCTGAGTGCAGCAGCGTAAGGTCCATTTCAGATCTGCCATGTTAAACCTTTGAATTACAGATATTTTCAACTGGGTAACAAAAATCGACCAACCTGCATGTCTTGTCTGTCTACTCGTAAGTCGCATTTAATGGAATGTTGAATATGCAATCCTACAAGGACAATGTTTGTCAAGACTTGCTGTAACACGGGTCTTTCTGGACTCATCATTATTTCAGTAGGTGAAATAATTTTTACGCAGTCATGTAGATTTTTTTCTTTTAATGAAAAGAAAAATGCTGCAGAAATTACTCCATTTTAACAAGCAAATGTACTAATTGGGTATCTGATGGTTTTGTTTTGTAGTCACCAGCATTGACTCCACCCACCAAATAATCAACAATGCCAAGAACGATATGGGTAGCATGCAATACCATTGGTCAACTGGACAGAGAGTGAATGGTCCTGTTGTCATCCATCCAAGGCAGATCTCAAAAGGCCCTCGTGCTGCTGCAATTCGCTGGGCTCACTTCGCTATGTACATGTACACTGAGATAGTCCTGTAACCCGGCATCCAGTAACCCGTCCCGCGATAGCCCGCGACGCCGTTGAAGATAGATAGGCGGGTTGAATAACCCGTTAACTCAACAAATTTAACCCGTTTAATTCCAACGTTATTTTCCATGACTAATGATGAAGTGATGACAGCCCCGACCGACGGTGAATTAAATTATTGTCACGGAACTGATCATGGAAAGAACTAGGGGTCTCATGATCACAGTCCTGACTGCCGAGATTGTCTTATTTGTGCATCTTAGTCTTACTCTTTCTTGTACGACAAAAGAAAACTTTATGAAGGAAATACAAAAAGTATCATAATAACATTCATCATCATCAACACATCATCAATCATCTGTTTTCTGTCGACTGCTGGACTAAGGCCTCAAGCATGTTTCACCACAATTTTCTATCTCTAGCTTTGTAGAACCAATTTGCTGTCGCCAATAAACTGTCCAGTGCAAAGAAACTGTCCAGCTCATCCCAGCTCCGTAAATCTAATAACATTATGAGTGAAGTCAAATAACCGATAACTTTGAATGAATAAAACGGCTATTGATCCATTTCATCACTAAACTTAACATGTTTTTTCTCTCGCAATCTTCATTAGAACTTAGAAATTAAGAAACCAAACCTGTAAAGTTACTAAAGTAACAATCAGAAACATGAAAATTCTGTATCAACATATATCCAACTTTCAAATGTGGGTTGTCAGGTTCATGAGCCCGACGGGCTGAAATACTCGCCTGATTGGGTCAACCCACAGGCCCGCAAAACCCGCAACGGATCCGGGTTGCATGACTACACTGAGACTGATTTGGACTTGACATGATGCTGAATTGTAACCTGATTATGTACAGATGTCACAGTTGTCCATGAATTGTATTTGCTGATTATGTAATCAATTATAAATAATCAGACTATGCAGATGATAATATATCTACCAGTCTCGTAAAAATGGTTAATGATTCACTCGAATGATAGTTTTGGTCGATCAGACAACTTTTTTGTCAATCTTTCACAAAGTACGGTATTCTATTGTCAACCCTGACATCAGAAAACAACATCCCTTAGTACTGACTACTGAACATTGTTTTATGACAAATTGTGATGCTTGAGCATGTATCGTAGAGCATGGACTCATGGAGCATGTACAGGATCTCTAATTTCCCAAAAATGGGAGAGTTTCAGAGTGAGCAATAATAAGAACATTGATCGATCTTATCCATAGGTCTATACATAATTACAAAGAATTTCATTTTGTCCATTCACCAAACTATTCTTGGGGACGACGGGCTCGTACAGAAGCCCAGTACATCTCACACTCTGAGACAAAATGCTTTCATAAAATCCCCAAAATATGCCAAACCTTTCATATAAAGTGAAGTTATATTCCCTGTAATTGGTTGCAACCCACTAAAAACACATTTTTACCACAGAAAATAAAGAAACTTGTCTCTGTTTGTGAGAATTTCTAGGCTTATGTACAAGCCTGTCGTCCCAAAGGGGTTAAGGTGCACATGTACATGTACAGGGCAATTCCATGATTGGTTACATTACATTTTATGACACCCTTTACTCAACATTTGGCTTCCACATGAACATGCTTTGATATTATGTTTCAGTAGGTAATAACAACAACTTTAATTTAAATGGTTAGTTTATGATACGTGAAATAAAAAAAAAAATGGAAAAAAGACAAGTCTTTGTCCTAGTTTCCTCAACCTGGATTTCAACAAACTGTGGTATTCATGCTATTTCTGGTCTCTTGATTTAGTGTTAAACTTATTGATAAAAATATTTTCATTTTCGCCCTGGGGTCAGGTTGTTCTCAATAAAAGCAGAAAAATGAGAGAAACATATTAATTAAAGTTTGACAAAAATCCATCAAAGAATAACGGAATTGTAAACTTTTAAATTTGTGACATCACATGCAAGCAGCTCCCCATATGCCATGTGATATAAATTCCATAACAGTTCCGTTTTCTCAGAAATTTGAAAATGATTTTACGTATGCATTCAATATATTATTACATTCTATGAAAAAAAAAACATTAAAATTTAATTATCATGAACCATTAAAAAATGGCAGTTTTTGGAATTTGGGGTGCTGCTCACATGTAATGTCACAAAATTAAACTTTGAAACTTCATAACTCTGTTATTCTTTGGTGGATTTTCGCCATATTTTCATTAATATATTTCTCTCATTTTTCTGCTTTCATTAAAACCAACTTGACGTCAGGGTGAACTTTGCCTTTAACTACAACAACAAAAACATTGTCAGCTTCATTACTGTTCGTTATGTTACATTTTGTCCATCCATACAAATTTGTGAATTGTAGCCTAATTGGCATGCATGTACATGTACTTCATTCAGTTATCACATTTTAGAGTTTTACTTGCCCGAAAGACAAATTTACTTGCCCGAAAAAAAAAAAATCATTAATAATTATTATAATTATCATTTCTCACTAATTGACTTACCATTGCCTGGCCTTTTTAATGGCATTGGAAGATTGTTGCAAAAGGTATGATGAATGAAAAAAAAATTGAATTTTAAAACAATATCAGTGGGAAAATCCACCAAACACCAGGAAAAGTGGAAAGAAAGAGGCACATTTTGGACTTAAATTTTTGGCTCTACCCCCGTCACCCCCCTTCCCCTCCCGATAACAGGCACTTGTTACACCGCTGCATGTAGCGTACTAACAGCAACACAAAACTATATTAAATTCATATAAATACAGGCCCTATCTATGTAGGGCCTATCTGCTCTCTACTCAGAAGAAAAATAGACTGAAGTTACATGTAGATCAAAACTACGGTAGCACAAAATCAAATTGTCTCCAATGGGCTAAGTATAGTACTCAAAACATCGGTTACATGTTGTTGTTCCAAAGTCTGAACACCGTTTCTCCGAGTCCTCCGATGATTTGTTATTTCGAAGATTCGTATACTACGCATTCAGATTAACAAACCCTATTTCATTTTCAGATTAACAAGCCCTTGAGTACAGATGTATCAGAAATTATTTGTGTGTCCAAAATAACGAACATTTGAAATAATTAACATCACCCAAAATACAATGTTGGACATGTAATCTGAACTTTTGTTACAATGGTACAGAGTTAAAGCAACATAAACAGGATACAAACTATAGAAGATGCAGAAAGCATTTCTGAAGATGTGGTTTTATCCCTGAAAGACAAGACATTTACCAGGCCAGTGCATATATCACCTTACAGGAACCAAGTCTTCATACTGGTATCATAAAACTGGCTCTGTAGACAGGATCTTGGCTAATCTGTTGCCGTCATATTTCTAGATTTCCTTTAGTGTCTATAGGCTACTTACGAAAGAGATCGATGACATGTATACGAGGTGTGAGTGACAGAAAATAAACAAGACTGTGACAGCCACGCCCATGACACAATGTCAATCGACCCACTACCCATGTCACTGTATTGCCCAACATCTCAGCAACATTCTGCTGTAATATTGTTCACCTATCTCACTCTGTGCCCCTTCCTCGGGCTGTTTGGTGGCACACCCCTGCTTCGCCACGTCATGATAAGAGAAGTGGAGCAGGGAATCGATCTGAAGTTCCTTGATCATTTGGGCGGGCGCTCATCTGGTATCTCGAGCTTCTCCAGGAAAAAATCCTGCCCGCAAACATTTGCATTTTCTCCATACATGTACCGGTACACCTCCAGGAGCAGTTTGAGACACGCGGTAAGCAAGCCTTTTGCTAACCGAAGGCACCAAAGGCAATTGCCGTCGGTGCCCTCCCTCATCGCTGTGCTGCCCCTGAAAAATCCCCTATATTTTTCAACGAAACCTAGGCAATTTTTCAAGTGCCCCTCAAAAAATGCCTTGCCCTTTCCATGGTTTAGCAAAAGGCTTGGCGGTAAGGCCCTCACCAAACTGAACCAGGCACCAGATTGATTCCCCACTCCATGTTTGTGCAACCTATAGTATCGTGACGGAGCGTAGTTGGGGCGTGCCACTTAACAGCCCGAGGAAGGGGCACAGAGTGAGATAGGTGAACAATATTATAGCAGAATGTTGATGAGATGTTGGGTAACACAGTGACAATACATGTAGTGCGTCATGGGCGTGGCTGTCACAGTCTTGTTTCTTTTTTGTCACACCTCGTGTATGCAATGTGGACAGATTGTTGGTGCCAAGCTTATGAAAGGAGAGAGGAGATACTAGACAGTATCATGAAAGCTATGTGATTAATCATGAATGCATAAGATGCATAACTTTTCAGAAATGTGCAGGTAAACGTAATTTCCTAGACAGAATCTCTAATACCCCTTTCGACGCTGCCCTTCAACGGGAACCCCCGGGTGAATTAATTCTGCGTTCTTCAAGCAAAATCGGGAAAAATATTATGGATGCGAAAAATATGGCATATACTGACAGTAAAGGAAAATATGTCAAATTTCTACTTTAAAGAACAAGCTAAGTATAGCTGATAAAAATAATTTTAAAATTACTCATTTCGCGGTACAGAGAAAAAAAACTCCTTCTCTAAACTTTTTAATAAAAAAAGTTTTTCCAAGGACTGTAATCCTCCTGTATTTGAATGTATATTGTGTGTATGGTGTAAAACACTCCATTATGATGAAAAGCGTTACCCTCTGACTCTGAGAGGATGTTTGTGATACAAATCTTTCCTTAATGCCAGTGCAAAGCTTTATGCATTATCGTAAATTTTATACATATGAAAAAATTTCTTCTCTCCACAGTGTAGTACAATGCGTTAGAGAAGATTTTTTTTTTAGCAAAGGTATTTGCGAGCTGGATACATGTTAGAACAGCTATTACGGATTTTGACCTGAATACCAGCGTGCACGACTCTGAGACCGGACCGGACTCAAAAGTCCGCAAAATTCCTGGACTCGCAGCCTACAGTAAGACTCAGACTCAGATTCAGACTGGATACAGGCCCATGAGTTTGCAATGTCAGTGAATCCATTGGCGTACTCCCATAGCGCCAATGCATCATAAGTGAGAAGAATGTCAGTGAATCATCGGCGTGAACATCCCAGTAGGCCCAATGATATAATGACACTCCAAATGAAAGCACGAGATCAATATGAACATGTATGGGAAATCAAATAAATTTTCGGCGCAAGAGAGCGGCCAAAAGCGGCCAGTCTACGCTCAAGCCGTGAGAGTTGGCAGCCCTGACATCCGGACTCGGACCCGCGGCCTGGAGTCCCAGCGCATCCCAATGGGTTTGCAAGAATGGAGCAGTTCTCCGATGCTTCTGATGCATGTTTTCAAACTTGTTTCACATCATCCTACAGTTTTCTTACACCTGTCTTGTATCTCCTAGAGCACAGCATGATATAAGTCATATTTAATGCAAAGTTCTTGTCATTGCAAGTTCTGTGTCTTATCAGGACAAGAGCACTAAAAAGAGATGTGCCTCATTTTAAATATGGTCGGCTTATTCAACTAAGTAAACTCTTTTGAACAAAACTAACTGAGTCTAGAAACAGAGCAATTGAACTGCTTATCACTAAAGCATAAAAGGGCACTGTACAGTGTAAACTATTTGCCCACAGAGAAAAATATATATGTTTAATGAATCATGCGATTTCAGTAGTTTTATATTAAGTATTTAAGAGTAGTAGTAATTTATTAATTCCAAATGACTTAAGTGCCACCTGACAAAACCTCTGGAAGACAACTCACCCCAGTGGCACAGCTGCCCTCCAGGAGAGCAGGGCCCATCCCCCGCCTCGGCGACAATTTCCCAAGGAAGGACAAACTCCCGCCAAAGGACAGACTCCTCCCCAAGACAACTCGCCACCTGACATCCCAGGTAAAAATTGCCCCCCCCCGACGAGCAATTCCCCCCCGAGCAATTCCCCCCCCCCCGAGCAATCCCTCCCAAGGACAATTCCCACATCCACATAACAACTCTCACCCGACATCCCCAGAAAACAGTCTGCCCTCCCCCCCCCCCCGAAGACAAACTGCCCAGGCAAATAACGGGATGACTCCCACCGGACAACTCCCCTGTGAAGAATAGCTCCCCCGTAGAGAACAACTCTCCCACAGGACAATCCCCCAAACGAAAACGCCCCTGAGACAACTCACCAGGGGAAGACACCCACATGACACCTCCAAAGGCAACTCTCCCAGTGACGACTCCCACCTGGAACAAACTTTCCAAAGAAAACAGCTTCCCCCTATGAAACCAGAGCGCGGGTTCTAGGACCGAAAAATTTAAGGGGGCTTACTGGGGGCTTCCCGCATTCAGCGGCCAAATCCTAGGTCAAGTTATTTACTCGTCATCCCAGCCGCCGAAAAGTCGCTCGGGTGGAGGGGTGGGGTAGTGAAAGAAAAATTATGTTCATTCCAATTCCAGCCGTCCAACTTTTTCTTCGTCTGTCATTCCAGCCCCCGACAAAGTCGCCTCAGCGGGGGGGGCGGGGGCGGGGGGGGGGTTGCCGAACGAAACAAATTTCCATTCAAATTCCGAGGTCAAATTTTTTTGTTATGACAACTCAGTTGCCGAAAAGGATCGCTCCAAATTTATTTTACCCGTCTCGAAAAAAAAAATTTTTTTGCGGGGGGGCTTGGCAAAGCCCCCCCCCCCCCCCCCCCCCCCCCCGTAAACACGCGCTGCTTGAACAATCCCATAGGACAACTCATACCAAAAGAACACACTCTTCTGAGGACAAACTTCCTCACCTGACACTCCCCTGGAAGACAATATGCCTCAGGGGACACACACCGACGCTCGAAAAACTCCCCGTTATAGGAAAGCTCCCAAGAATAAAAGCCCCCTACTGGTCAACTCACCCCAAAGGACAACTCCCCCGGGACGACTCCAACATGACAAACTCTCCTGAGGTGTTTAACAATGTTTGCAGTTTAAAATATATGAATTTCTCTGGCAAGAGACTTGTCGACAGAGAAGAGTTGTCCCAGGGTGAGTTTCCTTATGCTTCAATTTCAGCCCCCTTTTTATACAAATAATTCTGTAGTCTTAGTCCCACATAACGTGAACGGACTCGGACTCGGATTGTAAGGACTCGGGTCTGGACTACTGGACTCGCGACTCGAAGACCATAGGACTCAGACTGTCAGATCGGACTAGGAGACATGGACTACGGAGCTTTGGACTCTCGGACTCGGAGACTGCCGCGACGTCGACTTACAACACTGTTGAATACTAAACTTATCCTAATGCTCTGCATGCGCGTTATAAATTTATAAATAAAGTACATGATCCTAGATGTGACATGGACAACCTCATGCAGATTATTATCTAGACAGGCATGCAATTCATAATAATGCTACTAAAACGACGCGGTCGCGTTCAGCTGAGCCTGACACAGACACACTAAACAGCAATTGTTCTTGTGCAATTTTCACACTACACATAATTACTGATCTACAGAATTTACACACATCTTGCCCCAAGTAATTAGAGCCCAAAATAGTACTTTTAAAAGAAATTTTAGGTTATTTGGGTCACCGAGTCTTCGCTATAACTGGTTTTTCTTGAATGCTCGACAAAGTCATCTGGTTTTGTTCTCATAGGGAGAAGATGACAGTGTGACTAAACAATAAAATAGGACATTAACTAAATGTCCCCGTCACACGATGCCCTGATAAAGCTCACACAACACAAACGCTAAAGAAAGTGCCCAAATATCATAATTATGATGAGAAGGTATGAAATGAAGTGTTTCAGAAATCAAAAGTTTTACATTCCTTCATATGCCTGCATAAGGTTATACATGTATTTTTAACCCAAAGGTATTTTTTCTATGTTTATTTGTCATCAGATGTGCAACTTATCAGGAGATGGTGGTGATGCCGGTCACATGTCTAAATTTTGCTCTTGAAATGATTAGAATATAATCCTAATTTTTTTCTTTTGACAATTATAATCATGCACAATTTTGTAGCCTCTTGCTTAGTAAACAAATGATTGAAAATAAATTCAACAAAGAGTTACAAAACTCAAGTGCCAAAATTTCAAAATTAATGTTCAACATCGGAAATGTCTAGGAATAGTTTTGCGACTATTGGTCGTTTCCGACTGAAGAGATAACCTGAGGTATAGCAGAGCTGTATACCTGTTATTCTTGTTCTCCAGATTACATACTTTGATCGAAACCAGATAAGTTTGGACTGTGTGCAGCAATCGTATTACCAGTCTACCTGTAACCGTCTTTGAATCATCCGAGATTCAACTATGAGACCCTTGTCAATAAATGTACACAGTCAAAGGCTTGATAAAAGCTTATACATGTATATGGACAATTGTAACATTACTGGACAGTCTTAGTTCCCAACATCAGTGTGGAATAGTTAAAGACAGCCAGCTGCAAACTTGCAATAGTACCACAGCTGCCAGGTCAGCAGCCAGCACACTCACATGAGTGTTAGTTGACTGTGCCTATTCTCATGCATGGCCAAAAAATTGTATCTCAAATGCTTTAAATGAAATTAATTTCAAACTTAATTCCAAAAACTATTTCTTAGTTTAGGCAAAAGCAATTTGTAAAACAGTTTTATTTCATTCAACAAAGACACATCAAAAACTATAAGCTTGATTGACTCTTCTGGAACATCATGTCTTGGTTACATTTCCAATGAACGTATGTTGTCTGTAATATTGAGCAGTGTTGTAGTCAGACCAGGCCATCGAGACCAGACCAAGACCAAGACCAGACAACCTGAGACCTAAGATCAAGACAAGAAAAAAGGAGACCGAGACCAAGACAGCAGTACGCAGACCAGACAAGACCCAAGACCAGCCGTTTCAATTGACACTAATTTGTTGATGTTGTTGATAACGCAACTTTGTTTACTCAAGTGAGTAACTGCCTACTGCTACACATGTCAATCAGTCTGTAATATGATTTTTATGCCTCCGCCAAACGAAGTTGCCGGAGGCATCATGTTTTTCGAGTTGTCCGTCGGTGCGTCCGCTCCGTTCCGTCCGGTCCTACCGGATCTCCGTTACCGCCGATAACTTGAGAACCCGCGATCGGATTTTGATGTAACTAGCGACCAAGTAGGTACTATGAGCCACCAATGAACTGATTTAGATTTTGGAGCCGAAAGGTCAAAGGTCAAAGCGTCACCGGGCCTTAAATATGTCATGATTTGGCTCGTGTTACCGCGATAACTTGAGAACCCAATCGGATTTGATTTACTGTAACTAGACCAAGTAGTGTACTATGACCACCAATGAACGATTAGATTTTGCGCGAGCTGAAAGGTCCAAAGTGTCAAGGTCACCGGCCTTAAATATGTCTCATTTGGGCTCGTTACCGCCCGATAACTAGCAGCGCTGGTTACGGCATTGCATTAATTGGAGCTGAAGTATGTATTATGGGCACACCAATGCAAGCTGATTAGATTTTGGACGGCTGAAAGGTCAAGGTCAAAGGTCACGGCCTTAAATATGTCTGATTTGGACTCGTACCCCGGGATAACTTGAAAGCGCGCAATCGGTGGATTTGATCTTGTAACTAGGACAAGTATGCTACTATGAGTCCACAATGAACTGATTAGATTTTGCGAGCTGAAAGCGTCAAAGTCACCGCGGCCTTAAATATGTCTGATTTGGGCTCTTACACGCGATTAACTTGAGAGTGGCTGTCGGATTGTCATGATAACTTGGGTGAAGTATTATTATGGAGGCCACCAAATGAACTGATTAATTTTGGGCTGAAAGCGTAAAGGTCAAAAGGTCACCGGGCCTATAAATATAATCTTGATTTGGGCTCGTTACGCGATAACTTGAGAACCCCTTATCGAATTTTGATAGACTATGGACCAAGTATTACGTATGAGCCACCAATAACTGATAGATTTGGCAGTTCAAAAGAGTCAAAGGTCCCGGGCCTTTGAAATATGTCTGATTGCTCGTTACGGCGACTAACTTGAAAGCCGGCTGTCGATTGTCATTAACTTCGGTGTGAAGTATGTTTATTGAGGGACACAATGAACTGATTAGATTTTGGCTGAAAAGGCTCAACACGTCCACAAGGTCACCGGAACCTTAAATATGTCTGATTTGGCTCGTTTACCGCGATAACTGAGAACGGCCAGCTTGAATTTTCATGTAACGTGGGGTGAAGTATGTATTATGGGCACCAATGAAACTGATTTAGATTTGGGAGTTCAAAGGTCAAAAGCGTCAAGGTCACCGGACCTTAAATATGTCTGCATATTGGGCTCTTACGCGATAACTTGAGAGCGAGCCTGGTCGCGATTGTGATGAAACTGGGTCGTGAAGTATTTTATTATGAGCGATTTCGGCACCAATGAACGGCTAAGATGTTTGGGGCTCAAAAGTCAAAGGTCAAAGGTCACCGGCCTTAAAATATGAGCTGATTTGGGCTCGACTCGTTACCCGATACTTGAGAACGGCCCAGTTGAATTTTCATTTTACGTGGAAGTGAACCCTGAAGTATCTATTATGGGGCACCAATGAACTGATTAGATTTTGTAGTTCAAAAGCCGTCAAAAGTTCGAAGTCACCGCGACCTTAAATATGTCCTGATTTGCGCTCCTTAACGCGATAACTTGAGACGGCTGGTCGGATTGTGATAAACTTGGGGAATATTTATTATAAGCGCACCAAAAACTGATTAATTTTGAGCATGAAAGTCAAACGTCAAGGTCACGAAGACCCTAAATATGTCTGATTTGGCTCGTACCATGATTACTTGAGAACGGTTCTGATCAGATTTTTATTTATGGGTGAAGTATGTATATGAGGCCCCACCAAAAACTGATTAATTTTGACTCAGAAGGTCTAAGTCACCAGGGCCCTTATATAACTGTCTGTATTTGGCTCATTACTGTGATAACTTGAGTGTGACTATTTCCGATTTTGATTGTAACTCGGGAGAGAGAAGATCTTATATAAGGCACCAATTACTGATTCATTTGAGTTGAACAGGTCAAGCGTCAAAGGCACCAGGCCTTAAATATGTTCTGATTTGGGCTCGTTACCGCCGATAACTTGAGACGCTAATATTGATTTTACTGCAACTTGTCACACGCACTATGCGGTCTATCATTATGCTATTCCATCTAATTCTGGTCTTGCCCTAGCCATGGTAACTTGAAGGCTTTTTCAAATATACATCAATTGGATGGAGTGCAGGCTGCCAGAGGCATACCCATCGAACTGCGGCGCAGTCACTGCTCTAGTTAACAATTTAATTAAGCCGTCAATGGATGAACATTAACAAAGTTTTCATTTTACCTTATGTGTAGAATCGGACCTCCCAAATAGTTGGCTAACGCAAAATGTCTAGACCTGCACTTCACTGTATTCGAACTTATTGATTAGTCGACCACACACACACACATAGCTACCCTCTGATACAACTTTCCTGTATTATCCAGAAACAACTTTTAAAGTTGATAAAGTTCTAATACCTGTTTGCCCCGTGAACGCATTTGCCTCTCAGCTACTGAACACAACAGATCATATAAAGAAAATAAAATCTTCTTAATAATCTTATTTCTTTTATTCATTACATGTTCTTTATCTTCAATCATTTTCAATAATCTTTTGATTTTCTTACATTCTAGTTATTTTTTCATTCTTAATTCTATCTATTTCTTCCTGTTTTATTCCTTTCTATTTGTACTTCTTTCATGAATTATCTCTCTCGTT